>MU173155.1:0-29170 GCA_016695475.1 Suillus decipiens | reverse complement strand
CTGCCTGTTCAAAGTAACAGGAGAACTCTGCCGATGAGCCTTAGAATGAATTTAAAACACTGTACACCATGAGTCCGAAAATCGAGACTTACCATAGATCTGAGGGGGGAAATGGGTCGTGAGATTTTCCAAGTTTGACTGTCTATCATGTCAATGGGGATTCCCCCTCATACATTTTATAGAATGCGAATTAGTAAAAGGTTACTGTCAGCGCTCAATCACCAACTGACCTATCCAAACATCATCAGTATTCAAGCTGGATTTGCGACAAGATTATCCCAGCCTATCCGAATATCATCGGTATTCAAGTTGAGGTCATCCCAGCAATCCACCTACCCGAATATCATCGGTATTCAAGTCGGATTTGCGACAAGGTCATCCCAGCAACCAACTTATCCGAACATCATCGGTATTCAAGTCGGATTGGCGACGAGGTCATCTCAGCAACCAACCTAACCGAACATCATCGGTATTCAAGTTGGATTGGCGACGAGGTCATCCCAGCAACCAACCTAACCGAACATCATCGGTATTCAAGTCGTATTAAAGTAAGGACATCCCAGCAACTAACCTAACCGACTAACCTAACCGAATATCATCGGTATTCAAGTAGGATCTAAGGATCGCCACCAGGTTATCCCAACAACTAACCTATCCGAACATCATCGGTATTCAAGTTGGATCAAAGCATCGCGCTGAGGTCATCCCAGCAGAGATGTATATGATCACCCCCAATCAATGTTATACGCGGAACTTCCTCCAATTGGCAACCTGAGAAGTATTGTAAGTTGTTATGACTCTGATGCTTGGTATTAATGCCGTTTTTTATAGGGTTTAATGATTGGTATTAATGCCATTCTGTCTATGCCGCCCTGATCCATTGGCATGATTCTCAGGCTCCCAAGGCAAGCACTTTTTTTTTCTAATCGTGTCCCCGCAACGACACTCCTTCCTACTCGCACAGACAACTATGAGCTTCACTTTCCCTGAAAATGACTTCGACCCCAATGGGAATTTCATCGCCAGCGGAGGACCTGAATATTTCATGGGGATGCTCAATGAAAATGAAGGTGCGTTGTATAAATGTGTCTCCCACTCTTATTGACCTTCAAAAACAGGATTGAGCAATACACTCCAACCTTGGGATGATATCGACTTGGACGACCCATCATTATACATGATGCCGCTGACGAGTGACGAGTTAGCAGCTGTCAATGGTGAACCGGTCCTTCCACACCCTACTTTCATTGCTGAATTTTCACCCGACGCACACGATCTCACACCTGCCTCTCGCGCACCATCGCCTGCTGACAGTGAGTCGCTGTCAGAGCCTCTCCGTGATGCCAATTTGTCCACCTGGGCGGCGCGAAACCCAACCCGTCCCGTGATCCATTGCCGGACCCCACCAACTCGGCTGTCAGATGCACAGAAGGCCTCCCGGAAAATCAAGAAGGGCCTGAAGACAGAAATGACGAAGCGTTTACATGATGCTGTCGTCAAACACCTACAAGAACAGAAACACGCAGTCGAATTGCTCTCGCGCGCTCACAATGTGACTCCAAAATATGTCAATGACATGATTGGTAGTCAGACCAAGTATCACACAGCGCGTAAGATCCACCTGACTAATGCCCTCATTCACGCCAAAGCCAAGGAGATGAACAGTGGTATGCTAAATCCCTTTCCTTACTCTTACATACTCATGTTCTGTTACAATAAGATCAACCTATCGGCTCTCGGTATACATTGGGTGAGCTGCGCGAAATGGTCGCCGAGGACCCCCAGATGAAGAATTTGACGAGGGATGAGAAGACCACTTATGTGAGTGCTCTTAGGGAGCACCGCGAACAAAAGGTAAGTAGTGTGCGAGCCAACAATATAGCTGCTGCGCGAGATGTTTTGGTCACAACAGAGAGGGTCATCAAGGAGGTGAGCTTTTCGTTCATCACCTGTATTCTACTGGACTCATTTTCACTTCAAAGCTCGACGATTTGCGTGTTCGCACAGGCACCTATGCAACTGTATACGTTGTTCGGGGCCACATCAATGACACGATTCAAAGCACGATGCATGGTACTGATAATTCCGAAGATTTCTGGGAGGATGTCTATGACTCTCCAATGGCCGATGTTCTCCGTCAATATGAGCAATGGGCATGCACGCAGAATCAAAGTCAGTCGTCTGGCTCCTCATTATTATTTTATTTTGTTCTTATCAAGTATCTTCGAGATCTTAACGAACGTGACTCTTTGGAAACGGTCCGAAAGCAAGCTCGAAAATTGATTGTCCAAGGGCTGGGTATGTGACAGTAGTGTGCATGAGTGCTGTCTGACATCTTTACAGTTGCAGTGACTGGCAAGAAAGACATCATGATGAATTACAATAACTACAATACGGCGATCATTGAAACTTATGCGGTCAAGCTAGTAGGATGGCCCCAGGGTGTCAAATTTATCAGTCCTTCAAACATCGGGACAGTCGGTGAAATTCGCAAGCTCCGTGATGCGCTCAAGGCCCGAACATGTTACTGGGCTGCCCTCACTCCAGCGGAAGTCAAGCTTCACACTGCTGAACTTGATGCGTGCCGTTCGGCAGGGCAAGTTGTCCGGCAGCCACGCAAGAAGCGCTCCGATGCTGGAGTCGCTCGCAAGCGCAAGGCTCCACCTACCACAGGACAGGCACACAAAGAGAACAGAAGGCCGTCAAAGAAGGTGAAAAAGAACAGTAGTGCCCAGCATCGTGAGGCCCCTAAAAGTGCGGAGTTCATCGAGTCATCTGATGAGGAAGAGGACGAGGGCGAGTAGTACACCCTGCTGCTTTTTTATGTATATTCTGAGGATCTGTACATACTTGAATTATTAGTAGCTTTCACTGTGTCAAAATGCGCCACCAATGTGTAAAAATGCGCCTCTGATATGCATGATTTAAGGAGCTCATCGTGTACGACGGCGGGCACGAAGGTTCACACGGCGGGCGCATGATAGCCGAAGCCAGGAACGACATGACGGGCGCATGATAGCCGGAGCCAGGAACGTTAACGCCGACGTCCCACCTAGAGCTGCTGTTATTATAAGTCACTCTTTATCCAAGATTTATTGAAGGAGGCTTGCAAACGCTGGAACTGTGTCATTTTAGACGTGCTAGCCCTATCTATTATCACGTCTAATTAGACGCAATACGTGGGAGTCACAGGTGCTCCAGCGCAAGCGACTTTGTACCACACTCACCAATCAACCAACCAATCATCCGAAGTATTCCACTAACTTTAGCCCCAATTTTCTCCTGTCTCCTCTCCACCTTCACGCTCAAAAGCACCCGACGCAGATTCGCGCCTCCGATATCCGTTGTCACTAGCCCAACATCGCCTGGAAGTCTCGGAAGGGGGCAATGGTTGAGATTGCGTTGATAAGCCGAATGTGGAGGGACTAAAGGCACTCCGCCTAATTTGCAAATTGAACGCTGAACATGGAAGCAAAAGATTCAAAGTGCAAGTCGTGATACTCCCGGTACTGGATAGCATCTGTTATTCCCCTGCTGCCGCATCTACGCATCAAGCTCAAAGCGTACACGCGACAGCTGGATCAGCGGTACGGCCCTCTTTCGTCGAAGCCCGACATATTTGTATTCCCTGCCACGAGCGAAGAGGACATGTCTCGGATAATTCTTCGGTTAGCATAGCATGGGCACAATAGTGAATGAACACAATAGCCCGGCAATACCATCGCACATCAAAGTTAACGTTTGGCACTGCAGGCCAGGTGTCGATCCGCATACGGGAATAAACATGTTATTATTCCTATAAGTTCAATACCATTCTTCTGAGTATTGGCTTAATACTAAGTTGAAGTAATTGATTAAATCATACAGATGTTGAAATTGTCTACATAAAAGTACAAATGTTTCATTCTAAGCACTTCGAAAACTTGAGTACAGCTCGACAATTCCAAATACCATGTTTTGATAATCTACCTTGTTGATTCCCCGACTTCCTCATTCTAACCGTGGAGATATCTGACACTAACAATTCTTGAATGCGTGCCCTAAACCAGATCTAATGCCGCTCCTGTGATACAGCGTCCAGGCGCCGAGGATGGTTTGTTCCTGAGGAATTCGAGATGTTTATTGACGTCATTCCACAATCGTGGAATGCCGCCGTTTGCCCACATGACTCGATCGATGGCAGGAAGCATGGCGGAAACGATACGAGCAACAGCTTCGCTGTTCACGTCCCTGATCTCATGCGAGCCCACGATCAATTTCTTCAGGGAGGTATGTTGAAATGCTCCGGCTTCAGGCTCGATGTCGATATTCCGAGCGTCGACCGATATTTCCAGATCTTGCAAGCGCGGACATAGACGAAGCGCCGCGAACAACCCGCGGAATGTAACGGCAGTTGGCCAAAGATGCCAATCTACTAATGATAGGGAGCGAATGTGTGGCCAACTTGTCATGGCCTCAAAAAGAAGGTCGTTGTCGAGGAAGATGGAGCAATGAGCAGATATTTTCAGCGTTCGCAGTTGCTCAAAGCAGAGAAACTGTCTAACCGCCGTCAAAGAGTTGCTTAACTGCTCTAGAGCTCTATTGCGCGAAGAAATGTTGATATGTTGAAGGGTCTTGGATGCTTTGCACAGTGACAGTGCACGAAAAAGTAGCTCAGCCTCTACCAAAGATAAAACACGGACATGCATCTCGAACTCATTTAGCGAAGGAAATTCGAAATGCTGTATGATTGTGACAACGACTAGCACTTCTATTTCACAGAAAGAAAGAGTCGTGAGGTTGTGGAAAGTTGCAAATTTGAGATTGTGGAAGGGATGATGAATAATGCGTGATGCGGAAATCTTCACCTCGAGAAGCGTGGGGATGGTGGAGAGGTGCATCCATGCACCTGAGTCGAGCGGCGGACATCGCAGACGTCGGAGCCCTGTGCATGAATGGACAGTTTCGGACAGCAGTGCTATGTCACTATCCTCCAGGACTGTCAACTCCTCCAGAGCAGCACAGCGTGTCCCAATACATTTCACATCTGGATGAAGTTCCGAAGTATAAAAACGGCGCAGGGTAGGGGACAGGAAAAAGCGAAAGTCTCCCGTATTCGTGCGTTGAACAATCCAGCTTAATGACAGCAGTCCCGGGAACACGCAAGGTTCGACGGGGAGGGCTGTAAGAAGGTGAAAATAACTGTTGGCTGGTATGTCAATATGGCGCACACGGGCGGCATGACGCAGAAATTGATGGAACTCGTGCTCGACTAATGGATCAGCGTGCTGGGACCAGGAGTACTGTGTTTAAATGGTCGATCAGCGAACGAACGAACAAAACGAACACAAAATGATAAGCTTATTTTCGATACTGTGCACTGACCTTGGACTCTGGATCATATATTACTGAATGTAACCTCGTCACACAACCTAACAGTGGTCTTAACCCAGGCAAGTTAGCCCAAAGCAAATCCATCGCAAGCTCGTGGAAGGTTTTGCATGTCCGGGCGAGCGATGCAAGGGATTGTCGTGTCACTGATTGAGTCCAGCCTAGTATTTCTGAATTCGGGTGTTGATTCAAATTGATGAATATCTCCACGATAATTTCAGAGACAAATAAAGCACGATGCATTAGTGCTAACGTTGTGATGATTCGGGGGTGTATGACTGTTGTGACAAAGTAGCTTGTTATACTGTCGATCGCTGGAAATGTCGTAAGACTTGCCAGTGGCGGAGATTTGAATAGAACCGCGATTGTCCCCCGCGCCCGGCTAGATCCTGCCATAGCCTCCTAATAATTTCGATCACAAGTAGTACCGAGCTATAAGTTAGTAAGCTTCGACTCATCACTCTTTTTCTGTTCTGCTCACCTCTGGTGAAAATGGCACTTCCAAGTGTCAATCGCATGTTCATAACCGGAGCTTGGTTAGAGTCTATACTCTATGGTATGTATCTTCTTGCTATTCGACAATGTGGTGATTTAGCGCTGATAATCCACCTGACAGGAGTAAAGTAAGTTTGGAGTGGAAGCTTGACTCACACGATGCTTATTTCCGTCAACAGCTGCGTGCTTTTTGGTTTATGCATGTATGCCCTGTTTAGTCGGCACAAACCGTTGTATTGGTTCGTGTGTTACTTGTAAATCATTCGCCGGCATTCATTAATATTCATTTTTGGATCAGGGTTAATGCACTTTCGTGCATTTTCCACTTTACAATTGCGACAGCACACAACATCCTCTCTCTTGTTTACTCTCTGCAGGTTTTCACAAATCGTGCTATAATATCCGTCCCCGACGGAAGTATCATATACTTGCTTAGTAACACAGCCTTGACGAAGACTATGGGGGGCTTGTTTCTTCTCAACGTGGATACTATAATTATCTTTTCGCGATCCGCTCCTGATTGTTGATTCTTTTAGTCGCTCGCTTTAAATTTACTGTTGGTGAGTAACTACTGACTTGTGGAAGTGTTGAACCTAACACGTGCAACAACAGATCTGGAGGCTTTATGTAGTCTGGGATCGTAGGCGGGTCCTTGCTTTTGCCATGGTAAGATATCTAATTCCTTTTTACTTGTTGCGCTTTTCACGAGTGGCGATACCACTAGTTATTTTTGGTAACTGGATGGATCGGTAAGTTTGTCAACTTAAGTTGGTCATTAGATCAAGTACTCACATTGACTATCTCCCCCATTAGCAACTGGCGTTGCAGACTGGGCCATACTGACAACCGGTCACACTTTCTCAAAAGATTCCCTAGCTTTGGGGAGAGCCAGTTGCTCATTGGATCTTGTTCTCACTATCAGTATCACGTCTGGAATCGCATATCGTCTTTGGCGGGCGGGCCGAGAAGTGGTTGATTTGACTGGTCACCATACCTACAAAGCTGCCATATATACTGTCATCGAGTCTGGTGCGATCTATACCAGTAGCATTGTGGTACTGTGCGCTCTGTATCAGGCTGGCAGCCCAGCTTTCGCCGCGGCAATCAATGTTGATACACAGATTGCTGTATGTACTCTATACTTCTTCTTCTTCCTAGTCTCACATTTTTCTAGACTTTGACTCCCCTTTTTCTCATCGCCAGTGTTACCCTTAACCTGATGCACAGAGAAAGTGTACATCCCGAGGCATCGACATCTGTGGGGCCTTTCGCTTCACCGATCCAGGTCACAGTCACCAGGGAGACCCGTACCCACCCTATAGGCACTACGGATGCCAGTACACAATCTACTGAGAAAAGTATACGGGTATATCACGACAATGTGTAGTGGCATTCAAGGCTAGGACCATTGCACGGACTATTCCTTCTATCGAGGGAGGGTAGACGTGCTAATAGGGGGAGGATTCATATTGTGCCTGCTTTGGGAACTCGGAGATTTCAGGTGAAGATCCAATGACTCCAGGAAGAACTGACAACCTTTACGTGGCAACGTTCGACCATACAAGTGCTGCCCTCCGATTTTTACCGTCATTACATGCAGATTTTCCTAGGCCGATGCACTGGCCTTTGCGCGAGCTCCGGAGGTTTGGTGGTGGACGGATCTCTATCATGGTGGCACACTAATTGGCTTTCTGAGGGGCTGAAGATAAAAAAACGGTGCTGCAGTGTTGCCTACAGAGCTTTGGCGAGAGATTGGTGCTCACCATGCTGAGATGGGCAGTAGTTGGCGTTGGAGACCAGACACCGTAATTGGAGTAGATAGTACGAATATGAATGTTGTCACGTGACGTTGTATGAAATATTTGTGATCAGCGCTGTAATGCAGAATCTAAATGCTGCTCCTTCTCAAGTCCTGAAGCATCCGACATGCCTGAGATTACGATTCTCAAGCGACCGAGGGAGGAAGCTGTCATAACTCAGCGAATGTTCTTCAAAAAGACTGCGCGAGGAAAAGTTATTAAAGGTACTTTTTATCTCATCACGATGCTTCATCTGTTCAAGGCCGTTTCTCCTTAGTTCTTCGCGAACGGTATCTTCGAGACGATATATCTTGTGGTGTTGACGGTTGTAGGGCGTGCAATACGACAACGCAGACCGTCCTTTCGCGTTCTGGAGACACCACTCACAAATCTTTCCCCACTGGGCACTATATCCTGCCCGATACTAATGTATTTCTTGCACAGGTATGCACACGAGTACGAATTCGTTTAGTGCGCTGACACATTACAGATGGACTTGATTGAATCCAATTACTTCACACCCCCCATCATCATCCTACAAACCGTTATGGAAGAAGTTCGTCATCGGTCATTACCCTTGTATAGTCGCCTCAAGGCCCTCACGACAACTGACGAGCGGAAAGTATGGGTATTTTACAATGAATTCAGGTCGTGAGTCATCTTTATATGCACGCCCATATCGTCGAGTTTTGTTCTGTCGCAGGTAACAATATGTCACTTCATCACCTCCTGTTCCGAACCGAGCCCAGTCTTTAATCTTGAAGTTTTTAACATCTCGGCGTTCTCATGAAGTATTACAGATTTCCCTCATTACTGATAAATGCATCATAGAGAAACTGCCATCGTGCGAGAAGACAACGAGACGCCGAACGACCGAAATGATCGAGGTCGGTGATACTGAGATCTGTATCTTTGGGTATACTAATAAAAATTACATAGGTATCAGGAAAGCCGCAGAGTGGTACAACTCGCATCTAACACTGGCTCACCCTCCGATCCGAGGTCGACCAAATTTGGCACTACCCAAGGTCGTATTGATTACAGACGACTTTGCAAATCACCAAAAAGCAGACAAGGAGAACATTCCGTGTATTTCAGGTACGTATCATTTGATGTACATTTTACTTTGTTTTCTCAAGTCTTGAAGTGCGCAATTATGTGGATGGCATGAAAAACTCGGATCAACTTCTCGATCTGCTTTCGGCGACTGGTTCAGACGAAGTAGAACCCACAAGAGCTGTTGCAGGGCGCACTGCGCTATATACTGACGTGCGGCGAATATGGCTTTGCAATTTCTAATACTTATACCGCGCCTCACAGTATCTTCCTATGTCTACCCTCGTGGCCGGAGTCAAGGCCGGTCAACTCCATCAAGGTCACTTCAGTGCAAATCAATATAACTACCTCGAGGTTTGCGACGAATGTCTTTGCTCATGCCACTACTAATTCCTTTCAGGGTAGCGTTCCTGTCCCTGCGTTCACGAAACCCGTCCTTCTAGTTGGCAGGGAAAATATGAACCGGGCGGTCCAGGGGGATGTCGTGGTTGTCGAAGTATTCAACGAAAGAGAATGGAAAGCACCCACTGACGAGGTTATCGACCAGGAAGGCAAGTCATCTTAGTTGGAGCGACCAATTTGATGTTAATGTTTCTCCTTAGCGACACTTAAAAACGACGATGCAGAGGATTCAGAGGAAGAGGGTGACGACCGTATGGTGCATGAGCATGAGTCCAAGGCTCTTCGCGCTGAACATACGAAAAAGGCTCCTACAGAGAAACAACCGACCGGTCGAGTGGTCGGCATCATTAAGCGCAACTGGAGAGCGTATGTTCCTCTCCTACTTTTATACTTGGCAAATTTATTCATGCTTTTGATGCAGATATGTTTGCCACATCGACTCTACGAGTCTCACTTCAAGTAATGCTACGTCGCTCGGGCTCCAGACGGTGTTTGCTACTCCAGTTTCGAGACTTCTCCCTCGCATCCGGCTACGTACGCGCCAAGCACCATCACTCGTTGGAAATAAAATACTGGTAACGATCGACCGGTGGGATATTACTTCTCGCTATCCGGAGGGTCATTTTGTTCGTACGCTTGGAAAGGCAGAAAGCAAAGAGGCCGAGCAAGAGAGTCTCTTGTTGGAATTTGAGGTGCCTTATAGGCCCTTTGGAAAGGCGATTCTGGACTGTCTACCGCCAGAAGGCGAGCAATGGGTTGTCCCGCCTAAGAGCGCAGCGGTTCCAGAATGGAGAGACCGTGCGGACTTGAGAGATCTCATTGTCTGCAGTATAGATCCTCCAGGTAATGCTTGTCGGGCACTGCGCAAAATCGGCATACTGACTTCTTCGATTAGGCTGTCAGGACATCGATGACGCCTTGCATGCGCGTCGTCTGACGAATGGTAACATCGAAGCTGGCGTTCGTAAGTATTACGTTTGTCTGTTCCTTAAGTTTACTCCATATTGGTCAACAGATATTGCAGATGTGTCTCACTTTGTCCTTCCGGAGACTGCGATGGATAACGAGGCCGCTGCACGTGGATCTACGGTCTACCTTGTTGACAAGCGCATCGACATGTTACCCGCACTTCTTGGCACAAACCTTTGCTCCCTCAGGCCGCATGTTGAGCGATTGGCGTTCTCAGTCATCTGGGTTAGGCAGATTCCTATGATGTGCTTACAGGGTATCTAACTGAACTTGTTATAGGAAATGACTATAAATGCTGAGATAGTAGACGTCCGTTTCACAAAATCTGTCATCTCATCTAAAGCTGCATTCGAGTACGGAGAGGCGCAACTTCGAAAAGATGACCCGTAAGCAAGACATCTCTCGACCTATTTTAAAATAAACAAAGCTGACGATTCGAGTGCAGAAAACTAAACGACGACCTCACACAAAGCATCCGACTACTAAACACCCTTGCGCAGAAACTGAAAGCCAAGCGGATGGCGGCTGGCGCGCTCAACCTCGCATCGCCTGAGGTCAAAATTCACCTTGACAGCTCCGAGTCGTCCGATCCAGTAGATGTAGAACAAAAAGCGTTGCATGAGACGAACTCTCTTGTTGAAGAGTTCATGTTACTGGCCAATTCAAGCGTAGCGAGAAAAACCCAAGAATCCTTCCCGCAAACAGCGGTATTGAGGTGCGCTTCTCCTGTCTGTTGTATGTACTTTCTCAGCCTTTCACAGACGACATCTTCCGCCACCACCTACAAACTTTGAGAAATTGCAAGATATCTTGCAAAAGCGAAAGGGACTCAAGCTGGACGTATCCAGTTCAGGTGCATTAGCGGATTCCCTTGACAAATGCTTAGTGCGTTGTTCTCGGTCGTTTGTACAACTTTGTTGATCATTCACTGCCATAGGATCCAAAAGAACCCGCTTTCAATACATTGGTGCGCATCATGGCGACGAGGTGCATGCTGTCTGCAGAATATTTCAGCTCCGGCAGTGTCTCTCGAGATACGTTCGGGCACTATGGTCTTGCAAGCCCGATTTATACACATTTCACTAGTCCAATTCGCCGCTACGCAGGTATGGGACCCGTACAGCACTCGCCACTTGTACTTACGTTTACATTTCTCAGATGTGCTTGTGCACCGCCAGCTCGCTGCCGCTATTGGTTATACACCACTACATCCGTCCCTTCACTCCAAAATGCATGTTGAGCGAATCATGGAAGTTGTTAACAGACGCCACCGGATGGCACAGATGGCGGGTCGTGCCAGTGTCGAATTCTACGTTGGACTGGCCCTGAAAGGTCGAAACGAGAAGGAAAAGGAGGTGACCGAGGATGCTTTTGTCATTAGGACATTCCGCAATGGTCTTGGGGTATTCGTGTCCAAGTAAGTTACACTCATAAAGATGGCGCCCGAAGCTGACTTGCTGTTCCTTAGGCTTGGACTCGAGGGTCTGGTGATGTTCAAGCGGGACACTCAGTTCGACGCGGAGAACTACACCATCAGTGTCCCTTCGTCTGATAATGGGCGACCGGATGTGACGATATCTGTTTTCGACAAGGTGACTGTGAGGATTGAGGTTGAGAAAGATAAGAATACTCAGAGAGGACGGGTCAAGATGACGCTTGTCAGTCCCGTGGATTCGAGGGCGTTGTAAATTATTAAGTCGAATATACAAATACAAGTACGAAACTCAAAATCATTCCAAAATCAAGATTCAGACGGAGCAAGCGCAAGGACATATCAATTTACTGATGGACTGATCACAGTTTGTTTATGACGTTAAGGCCTCTGAGTCGTACGTTGTGACTGCAATGCGCTCTAGCATTGAAAGCGGAGGAATTTTCGTGTTACCAATGAGAACAGCCCTGTCGATCAAACAGATTCTGGGGCAAGGATGTCAATTCTGATATGCTCTATGTATGTAACAATTATGTCTAATCATGAAAGGAGAACAATGACTACTCCAGTATCACACTGCATGGCGCTCGTACTGAGCTCGCATCCGGTCTATTTCTGCTTGGAGCTCAGCCCTAACCTGCGAGAATAGATGAGTAAGTTGCGCAATGAATACCGGAAAGAACCTCACTCGCTCCTCTGCCCTCCTCACCGCTTCCTCTTTTTGCCTCTCCACTTCCTCTGCCCTTCTTACCGCTTCCTCCCTCTCCCTCCTCACTTGCTCGACTTCTGCTTTCCATCGAGCCCGTTCCTCGGCCTGTCCCTCAGTCCGTCCCTCCATCCTCAACTGTAAAGTTAAATGAGTGAACAGCCAACTGATTCTAGGGAGAAACTCACCTGCTGCGCCTCCTCCTCCCTCTCCCTCCTCTTATCAGCTTCCCTTTGCTCGGCATTTCTCCGCTCAAGGCAAAACTCGTTATATACCTCCTCCACGCTGTCTGCTTTTTTTATCGTGAGGCCGCAGTAGCTAGAGCGCCCTGCGGCCTCATCCGTCTCAAAGGAGTCAGGAAAGGTCTTTTTGAGGACCTTCCAGATAGTGTGGGCGTACCAGTAGCACTGGTGCTGGTACAGGTCATATGCCTGCGAGTGCTGGTTCATGACGGATAGAAGCATGGATAGTTGTTCTGCAGAAGGGCGGGCCGAGGTGAATTGAAGCTCGGTGAGCTGGTTGTATTTTCCATAGGTCTTAGTTAGATGCGTCGGGACACGGGCGATGCTGTTGGGGGTAGTGAAGATGGAGTCGCATGCAGGTGTGACACCGACAGAAGGAGAGACGATGCATGATGACTGCATGCGTCTCGATGAAGATGAACCACTGTTACGGTTGTTGTTGTTGTTGTTGGATGCTGTTGGGGGTAGTGAAAACGGAGTCGCATGCAGGTGTGACACCGACAGAAGGAGAGACGATGCATGATGACTGCATGCGTCTCGATGAAGATGAGCCGCTGTTACGGTTGTTGTTATTGTTATTGTTGTTGTTGTTGTCGTCGGTGTTGTTGTTGGTGTCGCGGTCTTCAGGAATGCGGTCTGACACCAATACCGCCTCAGCGTTTTCTTGCGTAGGATGACGAAAATGGAAGAGCAAGAACTCGTGTTCCTTGCCCTCGATGCATTTGCAGTAAATGACTTTTTCAAGCTGGCACTGCTTGGAAAGTTCGTTGTTCGAGATGACCGTCCGCCAATCTGCTACGCTGAATCTGGCTTCGTTCGGGACGAACACACCAGGGGCGTCACAAGGAGAACTCATGATGGGATGGAAGATGGCTGCGAGGAAACCACGAATACTGAAACGGTTTGCTCCAAACTTGAAGCCTTTGAAGAACATGTTGCAGGTTGATTGACTCGGAACACGAGGCTTGAAGCCTAGTGGTTGTATTATTATAGAAAGAAAACGCGATCACCCTGTTTCATGACATCGACATTGCAGTAAAACCGGGCCGGCGCCTGGATCCCTACATTTGGGTCAAGTTGACTCTCCCAGGCTCTACCCTAATTCCAGTACGATGGCATACGTCTCGCCCATCTCCACTGGGGTAGGAGTTGTCGATGATCAGGCTAGTACTTACTATTGATGTCTCCGGATCATCGGTAATATTCTCCAGCGTTGACGTGGAATAGATACAGAGGGTGCGTGCCCCGTCTGGACTTAGGAGCATCTCACTGACGATAGAAGCCCTTTCTTCATACACGACAACAAAATCGGGCACTTGATCATGTCACCACTTCAAGAGATTCAAATTCGTGATCAATTCGGCCAAGTCGCCGTATGAGAAAAATGCAAGGAAAACAAGGGGGACAATAAACAAAAAAGTACTTGATAAGCTCGATGAGCAAGATTGTAATTCGCAAAAGGTATCGAAAGCAATATGCGGCAACGCGAAGGGTAGAACGAAGTTCCGTGAGGTTCACGCAAGTCAAGTTATTTTTTCCTATGTGCAATCGCGTCATAAGCAGGAATCATTCGAATGAAAGGAACCACACATACCAACGTCAGCTTGGGAAGTCTAGGGAAGGACGTGCCAATACCGTCTATCTTGTCGTCGCGGGATGTGGGTGGATCCGTAGAGCATAATATGTGAGGAATCATGGACCATGTTAACCCAACCACATTTAATGGTTGCCAAGGGCTAACACTAGCGCGAACCGTACTCGACCTTCGTACAGATCCTTTTGTACACGGTCAATTATACATTCATGCTAAGCTGGATTTACAAGCATATATGGGTATGTAACTGCAACTGCTCACAGTATAAAAGCTTATATTTGGCGGCAGCAGAATTACATCGTGTTGTACTTCCCACGGCTACAGTATCGAGGACTCATCAATTCACTGATAATAGCGCAAGCTTCAGCTCTTTTATATGTTGCCTCCGTCCGCGATGCTGACTCGTCCTGCCAAGCTCTGCTCGATGAGTTCAGTTCAATCCAAGGAGTCTTGACCACGGTTATGGAGATCCAGAAAGACCCCTCTCTTCCAGCTAATCTCCGTCATACACTTTCAAAGCTGATGGCCGAAAATGGACCAGTCACGGAGTTTCATGTGGAACTGAAGAACCTTCTACAAAACGAGCAGGAGAGTAACAAAATGGGCAAGATATCTAAATTGATGTGGCCATTCAAAGAAAGGAAAGCAGCAGCGATTGCTGAGAAATTGAGAGGCTTTTTCTGTGACATCACAACAGTCCTAGCAATAGACTCGTGTTCAGTCGACTCGCATATGATGATTACTAATGCTAACGCGGCGCCAGGAACATGCTCAAGAAAATCGATCACGGTGTCAAGGAAGTCAATCAATGTCTCGAAGAACTCAGCCGAGAAGTCCAACAATTAAAATATGTGTGTAAGAAGCACTAAGGCTCCGGCTGCGAGCTTTCGTAGGGTGTGGGACCTGCTAAGATAAGAGCGCGCTGAATAGTTAGACGAGTCGTTAGCGATAGTTACGCGATGATGAGAGCTATAATTCTGAGACGAAAGACGATAGACTGATACTGATAATAATGAGTGTGATTCGAGATGAGACTGGACTGTGAGACTGATCTGATTGCCTCTAGATTGCCTGTAGAGACTGAGTGTACATGAACTATGTTATATTGTGAACGCTAAGGGTCCTCGGGTATGGAAAGGCCGAACGATTAGGTGAAATGGAGGCTAAAGGGAGTGGCGTTGGACCTGGCAGGGTAGAGTAGAGAAGTGGTAGACAGAGAGTACGAGAATTTGAATGAGTGGCGCAGGTAGGGGTATGGTATTTGACAGAGTTAATGAGAGTTTTGCTTGTTTTTGACAGAATCCAGACAATTAAGTGACGAGAGGGCGACGGAGACGAACTAAGGGCCAATATGCGATGAAGGGATGACGGCGAACGACGATGGACGTGAGCTGAGGCGGTGGTCGACGATGGTGGTCAAGGTAAAGGTATTTCGGCTATTTCCGGCCGCAAACGCTTGGTAATCACTACCTATGAGGCTCACAAGAAAGGTAACCCCAGCTACCCTCTGATCTTATTCAACGCGCATAGACAAGGAACGTCGAAGGTTCCTTCAATGGATGAGCCCCGTGTTTTGTAACGATTAGCACATTACATGTCATGATCAGCGAAACCCTGGGACCGGTCGTTGGATTTTGAACGCCAATCAGTATAGGACTTGGAATACATCGGATTGTGCATTTCTATGGTTAAATGGCCAACATGAGTTGTATCATTCACCATTAATTGCAGGCCACTGACGCTCGCAACAGCTGGACACGGAAAGACGATCCTTGCGTAAGTTTGGACTCGGACGGTTTTTAGATATTCGATTAACTTCTGAATATGCAGTTCCTTCATTATCGACGAAATTCAGCGTAGCAGTAAAGCAGAGCCACAGACGCTCGGTTACTTCTATTGCAATTTTCGAGACGACAGGACGACAAACGCGGCTACAGTATTACGTTCCCTGGCTGTTCAGCTACTTCAGAAATCTGAGGACGATTGGATTACAGCGATAAACGAGCCAGAGCTGCATGAAGGAGAGGATTTTGTTTATCTGCGAAACCTCTGGCAGCAACAACGCGATGGAAAGCCGTGTCCCACAGATCTGGGACTTCTACTAAAGCTTCTGGCTGAAGCATCTACGCTAGTTCATCGACCAGCCCTCATAATTGACGCCTTGGATGAATGCAAGGACTGCCCCAGCCTGGTAAAATATCTTGTAAACCTTACTAAAGATGCCCGACTACGACTTCTCGTCACTAGCAGAAGCGAGCAAGATATTAAAGAAGTTTTCCATCATCTCCCCACTATATCGCTGGACGACAGTGCTACCCAAATGAAAGAAGATATAGATCTGTACATCGCGGAGCAGCTCAGGACTCAGGAACATCTATTGTGCCTATCTGGCGAGCTGAAGAAGACAATTTCTTCGAAATTGTCCGAAAAGGCACAGGGCATGTAAGTAAAGCAGTTTGCGCTCGTTCCTTGGAAATTTATTGTTATATTATTACCGCAGGTTCCGTTGGGTTCAGTGTCAACTGGACGTCATCATGAAGTGCAGAAGACCTCACGGTATTCGGAAAGCCCTCGACGACCTTCCAGCAGGGCTATACGAGACATATGATAGGATCATTCATTCCATCGAAGAAAAAAGGGGAGACGATGGTCTGATTGCCCAGCGTTGCTTGCTTTTGGTGGCCGGCGCATGCACTCCTTTGACGCTTGACTAGCTCAATGAAGCAATGATGATCCAAGTGGGGCAATCCAATCTTGATCCGGACCTTGGCGTTACGAAGCCTACAGATATTGTTGCTGCATGCGGAAGCCTCATGACCTACAATGAGAAAACTGGCATCGTCGCTCTATCTCATTGTAGTGTCAAGGTATGATATATTAAACTTCGTCATGCTACTCATCCGCTGATCGGCGCCTTGCAATCAGGAATACTTGATCAATCGCCCCAATAAGATCTTTAAATCAATCTCAAATATGCATGCACAGATTTGCCAGCTCTTGATTACGTATGTCTTGTGCGACTTTGTGGATGAGGCCTGCGCAAAAGGTGTGATGCTACCTTTCACGTATCTGAACTATAAAACTGATGGGTTCGTATAGGCACACATTCGGTATTGGGAGATCATGACGAAGACGAAGGCGACGGCGAGCCTCATCCGTTGCTGAGCTATGCCATTCTAGGATGGAAGCACCTTCAATGTGTTTCTGATGAGGACCCTGACGTTATGACCGCCCTATCACGGCTGAACTCGGAGTTTTGTCAAAACACCGGAAAACATCTTGTGCTTACCGATGCATATGCGAAGTGGTTTAATGCCAAGGCGACTTCACCCTCACTTCTATATATCCCGCTTAGATGGGGAGAGCCATGGATGGTCAAATTCCTCATCAACCAGCACCCCAATCTCCTGGACGTGGACATTGCCCCTGGTTGGGGTTCACCCTTGATTTTCGCTATAGCCCAGAGGCCTGACTTTGTCAGTGTTTTGCTGAAGCCAGGTGTCCATCTCAACAAGCTTTCTTTCATCGCAAGATTCGCAATATCTGAATATTCAGTACTCGTTGATGAGGGTTCTTATGCTCCAATTTCGTGGGCAGCTGCAGCTAAAAACGAGGCCGCCGTGGATTTATTGTTGTCGCAGGCGGAGGTCGACCTACCTGATGATGTTCTGCACACGGCCGTTATGTCGCCCACCAACCTATCGCACAATTGTATCCATATCTGAATATTTAGTACTCGTTGACGAGGATTCTCATGGTCCAATTTCGTGGACAGCTGCAGCTAGAAACGAGGCCGCCGTGGATTTATTATTGTCGCAGCCGGAGGTCAACCTACCCAATGATGTTCTGCACGAATGTATCCGCAAACTTCGTCGACATATACATGGTGCGGATGTCAATTTCGTAGTTGATGGCCTTACCCCTATCCAATTTTTGTTCTCCTTCCGCCGCGTTCGGAATCTATACGACAGAAACGTGCAGCTACCCGTCGTAAAAGCGCTCGTTGAATCGTCTTGTGATCTTTCTTCGCAGGACCAGACTAGCAGAACAGTGCCACACATTGCTCTCGATAGGCAGCTGGAAGATGTTGTCGGATACCTTCTGGAGCAAGACGCAGGGCTGTCAGCAACGGCGACTCTTCAGCTGGACAAGTGGACCTGGGCTATGGATAAGACATGCAGCGGCTCTTGCTGCTGATCAACCGTGCACCAGAATCAAGGGGGAAGTTATGCTACAAGTGAATTGAAGCTGGTCAAGTTTTCAGTTACAACCCCATTCACTACTGGCCTCGATAACCTTGATCCAATTCGCGCTGTCGTTGTTTCGGCTGTGTTCAAATGCAAGCCAGAACTCGGAGGTGAGTGATCAGTTTCATTCAGCTGTGTGATTTACCGATTAGCGAAGACTACTGACTCGTCAGCGCCGATTTTTCTCGTGATCAGGCACTTGTAACAACAAGATCGTGCTACCAGAAAGGTCATTCCCCTATACTTGAGTCCTAGTTTTTATGGGAAAGTGGGCAGCGTGTCCCTAGTCGCTTGATTGACTATCATCAAGGAGATGAACTCACTAGCATGCTACGGCAGTTAATCAAAGATAAAGACTTGTTTTACACCCCCCTTTTTCTTCTGGAATCATATGACAGCGACAGGTATAGGATGCAAGGCTCGGTCTGTGAAGATGTGGTCGAGTTCACACTTGACGTATATAGAGGTCCTTTGCCTTAGTCTCAAAGTATGTGATAATTCTTTTCGAACATTTAGTGTTTTTATCTCGATGAGCAGGATACTACAAGCGGTCAAAGTATCTGGGGTCATGAGGAGATGTCTGTTATTCATTTGTCATGTTGATGCATTATTTGACCTTTATTCGAGGTAGTAAACATGTGTATCACGCTGGCTTTGCAATCGCCGTCTACAATTGTCCTTTGATAGAACTGCATCTGAATTGATGTAACTCCCAGGTCCCCGCCTTTATCACGACTCTGGCTAGTAGACACCTTGTTTCGCTTAGAGCATTGAACCACTGGCATCAACGGCACTGACATATGAAGCAGTGGTGAAACGAACAGAAGCGAGCCTGAAATGCCAGATGAAATGCCAGAATGCTCATATAGACGTATACAAGTCGGAAAGCAACACTCGCTCCTCGTATGTACGTTGCACTTCTCAGATGAGTTCTTATGCACCGCCAGCTCGCATCCGCTATTAGTTATACACCGCTGTATCCAACTCTTCACTCCAAAATGCACGTTGAGCGCATCATCATGTGATAATGGGCGATCGGATGCGACGATATCTGTTTTCGACAAGGTGACTGAGGATCTTGGTTGAGAAAGATAAGAAGAATACTCAGAGGGGGCGGGTCAAGATGACGCTTGTCAGACCTAGGGCGTTGTAAATTATAATTGTATGACAACGCTTAACCGGTTGCCTCTGATCTGGGCCTGATGCGATGCAAAATACCAAGAATAACCACGTACTCCGTGGAGACACCAGGCGACAGCTAAATACAACTCGATCCAGTGCAATATTCCCTTGGCGGTTATCCGAGACTACAAGCCTCGTGGCGATGACGTGATCGAGTATGAATCGATATCTCGTCTTCGATTCTCAGACTCAGTGGCATCGATCGCCAAATCTAATCAAGCGCCAGTAACAACCCACCTCCTATCAACCGCGTTTACTTTGCATTCATTCTCTGCACCAGGCCAAGTAAAACCGTCGCGCTTGGATCGTCCACCACGTCAAGAATCAAGATCTCACCGGTCCCTGTACTAATTATGTTTTTATTTTCTACCTGACCTACGCATGCGTGGAATGTATGCGTCAATCTCGTGGGCCTGGACTCGTTGAAAAAAAAGCGTAGTGATACTGGGGCTTCTGGAAGACGATTCATGAGAACGATGCGGAGTTGGACATGACGCCGCCGATAGATTCTGGGACTCCTTTTCCCGTTCAATCGGGTCTATGGAGGTGGCGTCAGGAGTTGGAGCTATGTACTAGGCTTTCGCTAGTGGTACATATACGGCTGGATTCTCTGGACAGTACTTATTATGAACCGCTGACGTCTGACATGTGTCCTCGCACTCGTCATGGCCAGATAGGGTTCCGCACGGTGCGGATGAAACAAGTCCCGAGACGAGAACGTATGGGCGACCCCACTAATTCATTTACGCGACTTCCTCGCCATCTGTTTGCATTCGATCTAAGCCATGTCCGACGTAACCTTGATAGTTCTCCGATAGTCATCCCCAAAGATAAACCAAAGCGTGATTAGCGTTCTATTATTTTCTAATCGGCCCATCTATGTACATAGACACTTCATATGGCCACATGCTAATATACCGAATAACGAATATTACTGATACAGCGAGATCCAACCGTAGTACCGTACAGTCGCACAGAAACCGAGAAAAAATGATTGCAACCACACTAAACAGCAACAACATATCGTAAGCACGGACGAGCGAAGGAGTAAGAAGCATATGATACGACTAGCCAACTACAAGATATACAGATTCTTTCGTCACGCTCAACAGTCCAAACGCATCCCCCGCTAGGCACCATCTGAAATGATACTCCCGATACTCAGTACATTTTTCTTCCCCTGCAGTCCTACACGCGCATCATGCTCAAACGGCGCCCGCGACAGCTGGATCAGTGGGTACGCTCCACCTGCCGTGTTCGTATTCCCTGCCACTGGCGACGAGGCGTCAGATGAGGACGACGATGAAGAAGACGCGTGTTGCCGGGCTGAAGACGATGGGTGTTGGCGGAGCGGTGCGAGTTGGATCAGCCCGTGCTCGCTAGCTGAGGATACGGTGTTAGGGTTGTTCCATGCAGATGCCGGGGAGGCCACAGGCCATTCGTGGTGAGAACCTGCGGTTGGATGTTGCGAGGGCGGAGGTGGTGGGAGGTTGTACCCTCCAGCAGATGTAGACGCGTACGTGGACTGTTGGTGCCGTGGATAGGCTTGTTCGTTAGAAGAGTTGGTATACGACTGGTTCGCGTATCGAGAAGGGGCTGGAGAGGTAACGCGAGGGGTCTGCGACTGGGAATGAGTCGAATTAGATGGTTGATAGTACTCGCTTGCGCTGGAGTTTGGGTAGGGCTGTTGATGGCTGAACTCGTATGATTGGGTATGAGATGGCGCGGATGATGAGTAGGGTTGTGGATTGGCCGGAGGGGTAGGCGTGTTCCACGATGGAGGATGACCAGAGGACTGACTGGGTGGATAGTAGGACGGTTGTCCATGGTTATGAGAGGGTCCAGACGACGCAGCTGGAGGTGACTCATAATACGAATCACCATTTGGGCTAGCATATTGCTGCGGCTGCTGAGGTGGGTATTCATACCTAGACTGTGATTGTGAATATGGCGTAGGCGTAGGGTATGTATTGGAAGGTGCTCCATATTGCGACTGAGGCCGTGAAGATGAAGGGTATTGTGGGTGAGATGAGGAAGGTGGCTGTTGGTATTGATTGGAGGTAGGTGACTGACTGCTGTATTGTCCAGCAGAGGGATATGATTCCTGGAAGGTATTGGATGTCGCGCTCTGACCGTCATAACCAGGTGGATAAGCAGTGCGCTGCGACGGAGACTCATACGCCGTTCGTGAACTTTCATACCCCCGCTGATCTGGCTGTTCATATGTCCCCCTTGAAGTCTCGAACGGCGGTCGTGAATTGGGACCGCTTTCGTAAGCAGACCGTGGAGAATCAAACGCAGAACAGCGGGGAGCCTCGTATGTCACCCTGCCTTGCGAGTTAAATACGGGAGTAGCTGATGAGAAAGGTGCAGTCTGCGCAGGGGGGTGTAAAGTTTGTCGTTGAGAGACGGCCGAGGACGCAGACGGAACCGGCGGCGGCGCGGTACGGGAATTTTCAAATGTGGATGCTGCAGGCGGGGCTATAAGCTGCGCCCCAGGTGGCGGGGGTATGGAGCCTCCTCCCAGACGCGAGTTCTCATAGCTGGCGCCGCGAGGCGGTGGAATGGTCCCACCTGAAGAAGCAGATGGCGGAGGGTGGGTCGGCGCAGGAAGTTCAACACCACCCGGTGCGCTTGGAGCACCTAACATCGGATCCAAGCTCGTTGATGATGGCCATGCGGGTAATCCCACTAGTGACCCAGTAGGAGTCTGCAAGTCCGGTGCGCCATTGGAAGACAGTGTGCCATGCCGAGGACGTTTGAACTGACCGGAAGAAGTGACCGCAGAAACCGGGGTATCGTTTTCATCCTCTTCGTTATTATTGTGGTCGGTATCAATTGGAGTGGTGAGTGCAGGGTTAGGACGCTTGCGAACACGAATATCTTTGCGAATCCGGATCTTGATGCCTTGGTCGGCCAGCGAACATGAAAGAGGCGTAGACTCTGATGAATGCAGTTCAGTTATGTGATCAACAATCAGCCAAGAACAAGGCGTCGAAGAATTAATTTCCATAATTAAACCTTATGCTCACCTTCCATACCGGGGAATTTCTTTGCTGTGTAAACATAAAATGGCGCAGAGTATATCGATTTACAATGACGAACGGTGTTGCTGAGAAGAAGTTAGAGACGTGGGTAGGTAGTTAGTCAGCGAACTCACCCGACGACTTCGAAGAGGCTGAGCTTCAGACGATAAGAACCCTCGGTTCTGACGCTCAAGTCGGGGAAAACGAAAAAGCCAGCGTCCTCGTTGCGATTTTCGGTATCTTTGAGGTGGTAGAGGGACGAGACGACTGAACCTGTCGTACACCGTGTTTTCCCGTCCTGACAGCTGGCAATCAGAGAGAGATTACGGTGACGGTCAACATACTGACCTTTAGCCAGTGTAGTTCCGTATCGTCATCAGGTTTTGCCAGGCTTGCAAACATGAAGTAATAAGGGTTTTGAAGGAAGCTGTGAGCATAACTTGGGTCTGAGTCGTCGCCGTCTAAGCGAGCAGGAGAAGGAGGTTGACGAGTTTGTGGGTCGATAACACGGAGTTGAATGATGGGAGGTGGGTCGATTGGACGTCGGTCAGCTAAGCGAGCGATGAGCTCGTATGGGAAGTAATAAAGGTAGTTGACTTGCCTCCTACACCACACATTCGGGCCTGTTTTGGCTCCTGCCTGACGGTAAGTTCATATTCCCTGTGCGGACGATTAAACATGTCAGTAAAGAGAAAGATGATGAACAAAGGAAATAGAAGTAAGTTATCTGATACGAAGGTGAACGTGATGGACGTTTAACTTTGATACCCTTAGTGGTATAGTGGGCGGAACCGTAGCATTGGAACGATCTTTTCCTGTGTGAAGTGGGAGCGCTGAAAGAGGACTTACAATCTGTCTCTCTCATGGTAACCTCTGTCACGGTCAGCGTAGCCATAGCCAGCTGTGATAGGATTGTAGGTCGCTGGGTCCATTATTGTCGAGCTCGTCGTCGTCGACGATGATGACGATGAGTATCTTGATAGGACCTTTGTAAAATCGATGGTCTATTGTTTTTGCTGGCTGGGAACCACGTTCCAACCCAAACCTGGTTTATGACATGGCAACCCAACAACACGGGTCCCACACACGTGGCAGTGAGTGCTAGATTCAGCTCCTTTCAGCTCTCACCTGTTCTCACCAGCCCTGAACCCTGTTTGCTTTCCGTTCCACCGGCCCTCGCCGAGTCTTACATCGTCTACCAGCTCTTATTTTACCTTTAGTTGAGAAAATAAACCTTATCATCATCTTGTTCTTGAAGCTTACGACTGAACTTTATATCTTCAGGTCAACCCATGTGACTCTCATCGCTCGTCGATCTTCCCATCCAAGTTGCGCCAGACAACAGCTATCAATGTCCATGTGTCTGCATCACTGTCAGACCACACAATTTCCCTGCAGCGGATCATTCCTACCACGTGACACGAACCAAATATTACTCGATGATCAACTCGACTCGTAGCATATATTAAATCGACCTGGTTCCTGGTACTCTCATGACCAACCTACTTTAGCCTACTTTGCCGTATGTGCCCCACAGTAGCCCACAAGTCCTCATTCGAGTCCGTGGATTCCGCGCTAGCGTCATATAGCATCCGGGTTTGCGACATTTCGGGTCCTGCTGCAGTCAAAGGCAAGTCTAAATACACCACAGGCAAGGATTGGTCTCCCCAGTGTATTAACATGCATGGTTCAAGAGCTCTTCGTCTCCAAAGCTTTTAAATAAGCAATTATTTGGTACGAGTTTCCTTGATAACTTCAAGTTGCCGTTGATGATTGATTGTTCCGTCTCAGATCCATTTCATGGTTTCACGACGGCTTACGATGACCTTTGTGGTTCTTGCGACCAACTATGGCACGCTTCTCTTGATCTCAATGTCGCATATAGTAAAGATAACGCATGGGCAAGATGGTCGTCAATGCCCGTTTACTACCCCCCTTCCCGACAAGCATATTTACCAATGACGGTAATCCACCTTGGGACTAATACGCCGATCACTATTCCTTCATATCGTTGGTCAAGCTCAGCATCTCACTTCTTTTACCCACTGCTTCGGACATTTTTCAATGGACGACACAAGGCCGGTGAAGCTCAATACGCTCTGGGTCAGAGAACATTCCTTTGTCTATCGGGTCTGCGGAGGCAATGTTATGTCAAGTACGATGTGTGGCACATCAGACAATTACCGTAGGTCACTAATTCTCTTTGCTTACCTCCGTCTTGACTAGACTGTCATATTCATTGTTATACTATATACGTCAGACAGTTTATGAAACTTAGGGAGATGTATGGTCAATGTCTCGAACACGCGGCGGGATAAGCTGGCATATTCGATGTTCTCGTGTGCGATGGCCTGGTGGGAAATAATTATTTCTTGTCCAAATTGTGTCAATTTAATGATACCCTCCTCACACAGTGTATCGTTTCTCCGAGCCCGGCTCCCGGGGGTAGTAATCGATGCATTGTGTCCAGGGAGGATAAACTGATTTCTCAGGTTGTTTCAAGCCAAAGCTCATGAGGGTTACAGCACCTCAGAACGAGAGGCAAACTACAGTAACGCAAACTAGCCATAACTACAATCACATAGTACGAGTAAGGACCTATCGGAATTTCGTAGGTACTCAAGAAGTCAGACACCAACAAACACGATCATACACAAGAAATAATCAAGTGCTACGACTTCTAAACCGCATCCCATGGTTCATCCGATGATAAATCCATAGCGGGAAGTTTCCCCCGAAGTTCCACCATTTCTTCCGCATTTATGTTATATGACTGTAGAAGGTTGATGAGTTCGTCCAATGAATCGCGCTTCGCGCGTCCCACGAAGTTCAACTGCTTGTCATATTCCTGAATTCGATTATGGACTCTTCCGCTCATCCCTGACTCGTGGTAGGACTTGACCGCAAGCTTGATAGCTCTACGAGACAATTCCTGGTTTTCCGACACAAGAACCAGTATCTGCAACACAAGAGTCAAGTCCATGATGTATTTCATGAGGCGCTGGAGCGCCGCACGACTGAGGAGCATTCATTATTCTATCGATGAAGTATAAGTAGCAGGACGCACCCCCGCTGATACACCTCGTGAACCCAGTTCGCGATCACAACACTTGCCACGATTGGCACTACGATTGGAGCTGCAGGTCCGGCCAGGGTAGATACGATGGTCGCTATAGTACCCACAATAGAAAGTCCAAATGCACTGCAAAACATTGCATGAGATAAAATTCATCCATCGCATGAAAGACTGCCCTACAGGTTTTTGTTGGGATCGGCAGTCGGTTCAACGTCCAGCTCATCAACCATTTTCGTCATCAATCTTCTGAACTCTGGGCTACACAAGTACTGCGCGTAAGCCTCGTCAGAATATGCGACAACCAATAAAGAAGAGAACCGTTACATCACTAGGATCTCGCAAGTTCCACACGTTGACAATATCAGTGTGAAGCACGTGCAGACAGTCCCACATCGAATGGTTCTTGAATGGTACGCCCGATGCAAGTGCCTTCCAGTATTCTGAAAGACAGACGTGAATGCTCAGATTGTGTTCAGTAATTTTGAGTATAAAATCGAGACAGACTTCTCTTGCCAACCCTGATGCTGCGTAAATCGCGAGATAACAAAAATGAAACAAGCGTGGCTCACTCTATTGATGCCTTTATTTTGAGTCCAGGGTCCACTCGCTGAGCGATGGACGTCAACACCGACGCGTCTATCCCAACATGCTTACAAACGAGTTCTTCGGTGGTTCGGATCAAATGGGACAGTGTCTCTTCATGGTTTTCATTTGCTGCGCTCAAAATTTTAGCAACGCAAGTGACAATAACAACAGTGACGCTCACTAGAAACCGTAACATGCGGGATATCGGACCCTGCAAATTTCTGGAGGGGCGTGATGCAGATTTGCTGTAACGTGACTTTTGCGCGTTCCTTGGCGCGTTCCGGGATATCCGCTTTGTTCGAATCCTTGGGAAAGGTCTCGATCAGAGCTCTCTCCTCGTGATCAAGGAGGCAGTCGTATTTAGTGAAAACGGCAACAATGGGAACTTTGACCTGGGTTAGCTGTGATCTGTGCGGAGCAATAGTAATCCATTGACATACTGTTTCCCAACTCTCCTTCGCGCTTAGATGTGAGAAGTTGCTCTACACCGGTCTCTAGTAAACGCCCGCCTGTACAGGGTATTTCAATGCAAAGCCTTTAATGTCGTCAGCTTGCTGTGCAAACGGATTAAGATGGAGTCCCCACCAAACAGCGTGCAGCTGATCTTTCAGAGAAGGCATTGCTCTCCGATGATTAATGAAATCTCGAACTATTTTGAGGTTGTCTCTTCCCCCCGGTTCAAAACCTTTGCTGTCGTGGAGAACAAACCTTTTGTTCTCCGGTGAGATGAACTCTTGGTTGATGCTGACCTCGCCTGGCCTATCGTGCGAAGTGGTCTACTGACAGTATAAGTAGCTGTATTCGTTAAAATATCGTGTTCAACCCACCGCGTTTTTCACTCCAAATGCGTGCTCGATCAGCGAAGACTTGCCAACGCCGGTCTATCGGAAGTACCGTGTCAACACCAGCCTGAGATCACTAAAAGCCTGGTACCTTTCCTATTACTAGAATTCGGAATCTTGAGAGCCTCTGGTGTCAACCTAAAGAATGGCACTTCACGGTGAACTAAACTCACTGAGGACAGTTTCGAAATATCTCGTCCGTGGTGGGCCGGAGCTCCTGAGTTTCAGCGGAAGAAGAGACAAGTTGCTCAGCCTGTTAATCTGTGACTCAGATGTTTTTTGATTGGAAACGTGGGACCTTACATCGGTTGTTTGATTACCGGAAAGTTTGACGACAATCGTGATGTTGTTATAAACCTTGACGTATTCTGTGCATGTGAGGTTGAATCTGTGAGCGGTCAAGGCGAGGGCGCGATGACTATTGTCTCACCTCGTTTGTCCCTTGCACCGAACATGTCTTCGGGGTCGAAAACAATGTCTTCACTCTTTATCCCAAGCAATTTCTTGTATCGCACGTGCAAAGAAAATGCATCCCCAAGAGAAAGTTTCCTATAATAAAACGCAATTGTATATCAGGTGGACACAATGGTCGAGGTCGAGTCCTTACATGGGTGGAGAAAATGATTGTAGCAAGACCTTGCCTGACCCACTTTTGATTGGCGTGGGCGACCCCTGCACTTCAAAAAACTTCACATTCCTTTTGGAGTTACTGAAGTCAACGCTGACACCTATTGGATATGGATATATTCAGCGGGGTTGATGATTCCGTTGATGATAAAGTAACTTGTACCAGAGATGTAGAGAGGGCCAACCGGCGTCGAAGCGTCAAGGGAACTAGACATGCTGAATCCTGAATCGAGTTAGGGAAGACTCCTTCGTCACGGTGGATTTATCTAGAGGCCGGGTGTAGGCCACATCTAAGAGAGGGTCCGTGTTCGAACCGAGTTTAAAATATGTCTGAAATTTGAAACTGCTCGGATATGGGATAGTCAGGGCAGGTGTTAGTAATACTGCTTCTTCCGCCAACCGCGTTGCTTCTTTAGCAGCGTCATAAGCTCACCGTAAGCATCAAACAAGCGAAAGTGATGGGTCTTTTGTTGATGCGTAAGAGTGGGCCACCGATCGAGGCAGGCAGTGCTAATAGTCAGGTCACAAAGGTGTTCTCTAAGCAGCATGGTGGAGTTTGTACGAGCGCTAGTGACTAACCGTGCTTGAGGCGGCCGGCCGCCGGCCGCCGGTTCCTTCGGCATCAGACACCTCGTGTATACCTCATGTGGTATACCCATTGCCCACTGAATCTAGATCCTGACTTCCGACTTGGGCATTTGCAATGATTATAAGGCTACTACACCAACCCTTCTCCGTCACATTTACCTTCCCTCATGGAACCCTCAGAGATAAAAAAGAAAATCGTTCGCTTTCGTATCCTCATTATAGGAAGAGCGAATGCAGGAAAAACCACCATCCTCCAAAGAGTGTGCAACACAAGGGAAAATCCTGAAATCTACAACAGCCGCGGGGAAAAGGTGCGCCTCGTGAAGCTAGCAGGGAGATGGTAGTGATGACTGAGCGATGGGCATCAGATTGATGCAGCAGTTTTGGTGGCTTCCACAGAGGTTGCGTGTACTTTCAATAGTTGGTAACATGAGCTGACGAGTTACCAGCGTGGAGAGCACGACATCAATAATGAAATGGTGTTCCGAAGTAATCCAGGGTTCATTTTCCATGATTCACGCGGGTTTGAAGCAGGCGGCGAATCCGAATTCGACAAGGTCAAGGAATTTATTGCTGACCGTTCTAAGGAAACGAAGTTAACAAATCGACTTCATGTTATATGGTAATTGCCACTGATCAATTACGAAATGGGCTATCTCACGGTTTTATATAATGTAGGTTCTGCATCCCTATGAGCGAAGCAAACAGGGCGTTCACTGAAGGTGAAAAGAAATTTTTCTCTCAGTGTGATACAGGCAGCAGTAAGCTTTTGCATCAGACCATTGTTAACATTGACGTTCGACTGATGTGCAATTCTTAGTTCCAGTGATCGTATTGTTCACAAAGTTTGATGCCCTTTACGACACCGCATATGCAAAGCTGAAATCGAGAAAATTATCGATACAAGAGGCTGCAGAACAGGCACCAAGACA
>MU173154.1:0-19857 GCA_016695475.1 Suillus decipiens | reverse complement strand
ATCTTAGACGACTAAGGATTGGAGGTCCTTAGCGAAGGAAGAATCCAGGTAAAACCCAGTAAGATTAGAATGAGGAAATACAGTGTATCTACACGAGCTTATATACGTAAGTATAACTGTACTTTAGGGCAGGTGCGTAGGTACATAATGACTGCATATCCAAAAGGGGAAGGCAGTGAAATACAATGTGTTGAACGTATGACGTCAGAAATAAGAAACGAGTCAACAGGAGTCACGTATGAACGTACAGTCAAGTGACCGTGAGCGAAAGTAGTATACAAGGGAATGATGAAGTAATCATAGGTAAAAGAAGAGAAAGAAATAGAGAGGCGTACAGTGATTGTAACATTACCCCCGTCTTACAGACAAAGTCACCGACTTAGTCACTTTGGTTGTGGTAATAGATCGGGTCATCAGAGTACTCGAAGTCGTCTTCATCATCTCCTCCAGTGCGTCGCATCATATACGCAGCTTCTTCTGCACCCCTCCGTCGGAGCTCATCTCGTTGCTTTGCATCGACTCTAGGGATGGCGGAATGGACTGAGTCGAGATATGTTTCCCAGATACGGAGTGCCTCGTAGAAGCCATCATCCTTGTACATAAGGGTGAATGGTGGAGTCCCATGAAATCGAGGGCAGTATAACATAAGGTGCCCAGGTTGGAAGTTTTCACAGATGGGGCATTTGTATTGAGGGCAAGTGGCCTGGCAATGGACATAGTCAAGACAGAAGCGGCACTTCATGTTTTTGTCACGATTGGAATGGGATTGTCGTAGTGGGGAAGGGACAGGAAGTGGTTTAGGGCTCGCAGATTGCGCTCTTCCCTTGCCAGATGCCGCACTGTGATGGCATTTTCGGTTTCGTGATGGTCGGTCATCTGGTAGTGATCCCTGAAAAGGGGCAGGGGTGGATGGTACCATTCCTTCGGCAGCGGCTAAGAGTTCGCTGGGTGAGGAAGGGGACGTATGCCCAAAGGTTTCGACAGGAACGTGTCCAGAGGCTGACGGGTCGGTAAGGGTAGCAGTAGGGAGATCCTTATGAAGATCTAGTGTATCGGGGACTGCCCTGGCAGCGATGATTTCTTCATGGGTTTTGGTGAACGCAGTGTAGAGAGCTTCCGGATGTTCCTCGGTGCAGACGAAGTTGGTTTCTTCTAGGATGTGTGTGGTGGAGGCAAGCTCTTCCTCTGAGGGGATAACGAGAGGAGGGTGTATCTTTAATAGCGTAAGTTGCACGGCAAGGGTAGCATCGCTAACCCAATCTGGGTGCGTCTTTTCTGTGTATGAGGGGAAGGTGGTAGTGGCGATCTTTTCTAAGGTTTTCTGCGCGCTTGGGCTTCCTGCTACACGAAGGTGAAGGTCTTTTACAATAAATGTCGATGCCTCCTCAACACTAGATAGTAGGCCCCAAAGAGCATCGACATGAGGGTAAGGTGTCGAATAGGAAGTGGTAAGCAATGTATGCATTTGGTTAACATTATGCGGTGATGGAGGACGTGCGACACCGGCCTGTTGTTCGGCAATGATATGGATAACCTCCTCAACATCACTCTTAAAAGTATCAGGGAGCAGCAACACGCCATAATGTTGGATGCATCTTTTGATATGGTAGAGACGCTGCTGAATGTGTTCATCTTTGATCTCAGTGGCAAGTCTGCCCAGTAAAGAGGCAGTACGGATGAGGTTAACGACGAGTTGGGGGACGTGGTTATGTTGGCGTTGGAGTTTGTTGTCGATTTCAATGGCATGCCCTTGACAAAGAAGAGCAGAGATGATGAAGGAGGTGTTTTCAATGTCAGAGACAACGTTATGGTAGTTTTCCTGGGTTGGATCCTCGAGATCTTCGAGGTCGGCGATGGTGTACTGGCGAGAAAGGGGTACCGGGGTAATGAAGGAGGGTCGGTTAACGAGAGTGATTTCTGAGTCAGAAGTGTTAATGGGAGCCGAAGACATTTGTGGAGTTCAAGCGAAAATGATTTTGAGGCGGATGAAGAGCATCAGAGGGAATGCTTCATCTTATATGCCTTCAGAATTCAAGCAGAGTTTCGGAGATTGTCTTCTGGGATCCATTCGTTGTCAGCTGATGAGTACCCTTTCCAAGATACGAGATATCGTCGGCGTTTACCGGACCCTTTATGCAATAGGATCGCATCAATTTCATATTCTTCTTCTTCTTCGATGACGTCAGGTGGTGGTTCCAGGAAGTTCGGACCTTGTATGTCAGTTTCGTTATAGGTGGATAAGACAGAGGCATGGAATATGGGGTGAATCTTCCATTGTTTCGGTAAGTGGAGTTTGAATGTGATGGGTGATAAGACTTCTTCGATTGGGAATGGTCCATATCGTTTCGGTGCAAGTTTCCGAGACAGAAGTTTTAGTCGGAGGTTTTCTGTGGATAACCACACCTTATCGCCAACTTTCCACGGGGTATATTTCTTCCCATGGGAGCATTCGGCCATTCTCTGCATTGCCAAGTTATGACATGCAATTGCTTCTTCTCTGATCTTCTGTAGTGAGCGTACTCGTTCTTCCGCTGATGGTACTGGGGAGTCAGGGATAATGTGAGGGATGGCACGTGGTTCATATCCCATCATCAGGAAGAAGGGGGAGGCATTTCGGGCATCATGCTTTCAATGATTATGGACAAATTCTGCGATAGGAAGGTGTTCTACCCATTCATCGGGGTTATTCCGGCAGTAGATGCGAAGGTACGTTTCGAGTTCTTGATTGAGTCTTTCGGTTTGACCATCTGTCTGTGGATGATATGCGGTAGATGGAGCAATTTGATAATCAAGGAGTCAAGCGAGTTCTTTAGAGAATCTGGATAGGAATTGTGGACCTCGGTCCGAGATTACTTTGTCGTGAAGACCGAATCTGCGGTAAATGTGTTTCAGAAATAGCTTCACTACGCCTTCGGAGGTAACTGTTTTCAAGCAAGGGACGAGAATTACCCCCTTCGTAAGCCCATGGTCGACCACGACCATGACGCTATCAAAGCTGTTACTAAGGGGCAGGTCAGTGATGAGGTCGACCGAGACCTGGGAAAAGGGGCAGGTCGCAGAGGAGGGGATAGGAATGAGCAGGGGGTGAACAGGGTGAGTGTCCGCTTTCATTTGCTGACAAAGGGTGCAACCCTCGACATACTTGCGAATGTAAACCCCCATCGTGGGCCACCAAGCTTCATGCTTGACAAGTTCTTCGGTTTTGAAACGGCCGGGATGGCCGGCGGAAGGGTGATCGTGATGGCAAGCAAGAAGGGTGGCACAGTGGGCAGGAGGAATGTAAGCGCAGTCGCAGAAGTAGAGGATACCATTATCAATCCACCAGTTGGAGAGAGCGGACTTCATAGGGGGAAGGCAGACGCCGTCTAATGCATCTGACGCTGTTTTGAAAAGTGGATCATCAAGAGGGTCAGAAGAGCCCAATACATCAAGTAGATCTGAGTCAATGAGTCGGACAAAAAGGGAATCAGGAAGAAGTACGGTATCTTCATTATCATGACCGCCAGTATCATGATCAGGGCGATGGGAGAGGGCATCAGGAGCGGCCAGTTTAGTTCTGGTGACGTGATGAAGTTCAATGTCAAAGGTTGAGAGAATAAGCTGCCAACAGGCTTGTCATCTAGTTAATTTCTGCGCCGTTCTGAAATACAGAAGGTTCTTGTGGTCGGTAAAGATGATAACGGGGTGTGGGTTCCCTTCAAGATAATGATGCCACTCGGTAAGGGCGCGGATGATGGCTAATAGCTCGCGATCGAAGATCTGGTAATTCCGTTCTGCAGGATTCAAAGATTGCAAAAGATAAGCGCAGGGGTGGTAAACCCCGTTCTTGTCAGTTTGGAGTAAGACAGCCCCTGTCGCTACAAGGGACGCATCGGTGGCAATGGCAAATTGCCGAATTGGATCCGGGTTTCGAAGCACTGGTTGTTGAGTGAATTTATTTTTCAGCGTGTCAAAGGTGTCTTGACATTCAGGCATCCAGTTGAAACTGGAGCTCTTCTTCGTCAGTTCAATAAGTGGTCGGGCGATATTGGAATAATGGGAAATGAATGTTCGATAGAAGTTGCAGAATCTGAGGAAGGATCTGACGTCTTTTATGGTATGTGGAGTTGGCCAGTCAGCGATACCTTTAGTTTTAGTGGTATCCATGGCAACTTCTCCGGGGCGGATGATCATTCCGAGGTATTCGACTTCTGTGGCGTCAAATGTGCACTTCTCAGGTTTTAAGAAGAGTTGTTCTTGCCGTATTTGGTCAAGTGCCCTGCGAGTCCGCTTTTGATGTTCTTCGATGGTTTTCAAGAAGATCAGGATGTCATCCATATATATCACCATCCACCCTTCATTGATTTCCTGCTGGAATATTCAGTTCATATAGGCTTGGAATGTGGCAGGGGAGTTGCAGAGACCGAAGAACATTATGTTAGGTTCGTACAAGCCGAATTTGGTGGTAAAAGCGGCTTTCCAGCAGTCGTCGGGGTGAATGTGAATATTGTTATATCCGGATCAGATATCCATTTTAGTGAAGTAGCGAGCATCGTGAAGTCGGGCTATTAGGGTAACCAGAAGCAGGAGTGGATACGTGTTTTAATCGTCCAGTCGTTGATGTAGCAGTAGTCCTGGCACGGATGTAGCTCTCCACTCTTCTTTCCGACAAAGAAGAATCCGCTAGCTTGAGGTGACTTGGATTCAGAAATGAACCCCTTTGCAATGTTTTCTTCGATAAAGGTTTTGACGGCTTCTCTCTCCTTTCCTGATAACAGATAGATTTTGGATGTTTGGGGGACAAACCCTGGTTTGGTTTCAATACGATGGTCGATACCGGGTTGTTCAGGAGGGAGCTTATTAAGCCCTTCTTTCGTAAAGATATCCCGAAAGTCATGAAGATAGGAGGGGACAAGTTCTTCGAAGCTTTTCTTCTTCTTCTTCTTCTTCTCCTTCTCATCAGTGGCAAACTCCTGAGCCTTATTACTGAATTTGGTCGTCTCCTCAAAGGACGGTGGAGCAAGTGATACTTGAGAGTAATTCGGAAGTTGCTCCAGTCAAGAGGTACTGTCGCGAGTAAGGGGGGTATCCATGGACACTTCTTCGACAATCCTCATCTGCATTCCTTCTATGTCGTATTCCACTAAGAATTCCCCTTCATTGAGTTCGTAGGTAGTGACGTTTCGGACCTCGGGATCTGTCCAGACATCCTGCATAGTGTCGAAGAATGGTTCATCTTCGTCAGGAGAGGGGATTAATGCTGAAGGTTCTTCTCTAATGGGCGCAGGGTCGTCCAAGGTAAGGAATGGTTTTCCTTTCAAAAATACTTCTTCCGTTGCTCGCCCTTCCTCAAAATCTAAGCACACCTTCTTCTCAACTCGTATCTTGGTTGGTGGTTCTTCTGCCTTTCTGACATACTCTCTCTGCTTCTCCGGTGGTCGTTGTTCTTTTGGGGTAGGTGCGGGTCTAGGTGATGGTTCTCTTTCACTTCATCTCTTCTTGGGTTTAGAAATACGGGATATGGGTCTTCAAGGAAGAGTTTCACTAGGGAGAGTCGGTCTTGTGATCATAGGGGATGGTGGTTTCGGAGCAGGCAGAGGTGGAAAGTCACGTTTGAGAGTGTCATCGACAGGGACCGGAGTAGGTATCAAAGGGGTGGAGGCAGTGGTACAGGGAATTGCAGGCTGTGGAAGTTTCGAGTTCTTCCATTTCGGAATCGGGGTAGGATGGTTGAAAAGGAGAGGGAGTTTCGCTTTCTTTCTATCAATGTCAACATCTATTTCAATAAGATCCGACTTCTTAGTGTGTGATAACGTCACTGTTTTGGCAGTCCAGTCAATGACTGGATTCATGGCACGTAGCCAAGGGATACCAAGGAGAATCTGGTCCCTTCATCCAAGACGGGTTATATTGAATTTCCCATACATGGTTCGATCGTCTATCTTGACAACGAGTAGACAATAGTGGGTGATTGGGCCTCCTTTTACATAGGAGCCATCGGCAGTAGTAACCTTGAAAGGTTTACTAAGTCGTCTTCATGAGATGTTGTGGAGCTTCACAAATTCTTCGGAAATAAAGGTTCCAGCTGCTCTAGAATTGATGACAGCAGTGGTTTCGACAGATTTTGGACGAGTATGCGAGATAAGGGTTATGGGGACACGAAGTTCTTTTTGTTCACCTACAGCACATACAAGTCATAAGAGTACAGATGGAGAAACATACGTCGATTTATTTCTCCAAATCAAAAATCCTGGGCCAACCGCCTTACAGTTTCCTCATCATCACTTTCTACTTCTTCAATCTTTGACCCAGACCCTGAAGCTTTGGTTTCAGTCTGGCGTACAGGAGTGGAACGCTCCTTCTTCTTCGGGCAATTATTTGCACGGTGCCTGGGCTGCTTGCAGTTAAAGCATCTGCCCTTCTTCATCAGGTCGACCTTCTCAGCATGAGTAAGGCAATCGACTTCCATCGTGTTTGGATCATGCGAGGAAGAGTAACGGGAATTTCCATACTTCTGGGACTTCTTCTGAGGTTGATAACAGTTGTGAATCGATTGAAGGCGATGGTAGGAGTTATCGATATTGACACAGGTGGTGATAACCTCATCTAGGGTATCCATGACGTCTCTGGTGTTGAACAGACAGGTGAGAATCCCCATGTTAAGACCATCCTGGAAGAACTGTATCTTGGTTAACTCGTCGGTGATTCCTGCTTGGTTCGCAAGGAGAACAAAGTCGGCTGCATAAGTCTGTAGGTCTTTGTTACCCTGCTTAAGGTCGCGGAGTTTAGTGATGGCCGATTGGGCTGGGTCAAGGGGTGCAAACGCTTTTTCGAAGCTTTTAAGGAAATCAGCAAGTTTGCCGTACACATGGGGTGACTGTGAATGGGCTTCTTCAAGGAAATTTTCTTTCCATAAACGGGTGTTTCCTTTCTCCATAAAGGAGCAGATAAAGATGATCTTCTGCTGATCGGTGGTGTACAACTTCTCGTTGATATCCATATACGCATGGCACGATAAAAGGAAAGACTTCGAGAGGGTTCTTTCGCCATCAAAGATGGTAGGCATACCAATCTTGAATTCATGTTCTTTCGACGACATTCTGGGCAGATAGCAATGTCAAACAGGAGTGTAATCCTTCTTGCCTAAGCGCGCTTGTCTGACTGTCCGCTAGGACTTCTTGATCAAATTGATTGAGTCGATGGGTGGGGGCTGAAGACTAAATAGTCGATGGTTTCGAAGAGAGATTCTGATCTTTTGTTACGAACTGGGATTGTTCTGAACACGACTACCACAGATAAGCAGTATCAAGAGTCGTGGGTTCGAGTAAGGTAAATGACGAGGACAGTCGAGGCTGCTTGAGAGGACTAGACTGGCTGAGTCGAATACGTTCTACAACAACGAAGGTAGGTCCGAGTAGAGTTACACGGAACTAGCTGAGTCGAGGCAAGGTAAGCTTGCTTTAGACTAAGACTTAGGTGTGCTAAGCTTAGATACAATCTTAGACGACTAAGGATTGGAGGTCCTTAGCGAAGGAAGAATCCAGGTAAAACCCAGTAAGATTAGAATGAGGAAATACAGTGTATCTACATGAGCTTATGTACATAAGTATAACCATACTTTAGGGCAGGTGCATAGGTACATAATGACTGTGTATCCAAAAGGGGAAGGCAGTGAAATACAACATGTTGAACGTATGACGTCAGAAATAAGAAACGAGTCAACAGGAGTCACATATGAATGTACGGTCAAGTGACCATGAGCGAAAGTAGTATACAAGGGAATGATGAAGTAATCATAGGTAAAAGAAGAGAAAGAAATAGAGGGGCGTACAGTGATTGTAACAAAAGCTAACTGTTCGGAGGTGAATACTGGGTGGAAATTATGAGGATTAACTTGAGTGTAGTCCTTATCCCCCTCTTTGGGGTAGATATCCCAATGTCTAGTAAGGGAATCTGGTTTGGCTCCAAGTTTTCTGGGATGGAAATGGATGATGAGATTGAACTGATGGAGGAATTCTGGCCAGTGAGCCTGACAGTGAGAGAGGAGTTTGGTGGTGGAGAAATACCCAAGGTTCTTGTGGTCTGTAATGACATCTATAGGCTTGGACAAGCCTTCTAGGTAAATGGGTGTCATAATTGAGTTCCAGCGTGGATAGTGTATAGGAGTAGTAGGCAACCAGACAAAGCTCTGAGTCCAGACATACAATGGAAAGTATTCTGGCAATAGTGTAGTCAGAGGCATCAGTTTCCACAACTATAGGAACATCCAGAATCCAGTGGATAAGTACTGGAGCGGAAGTGAAGGCTTTCTTGAGTGTTTCAAAGGATTTCTGGCAGTCCTCAGAAAAGTTCCATGGAACTCCCTTGCGTGTAAGCTGAGTGAGGGGAACTACAATATCCAAGTAATTGAAGATGAATCGATGATAGAAATTAGTGAATCCGAGGAAGGATTAAATGTCCTTGTCAAAGACATCTATGAACTCGTGGTATTCGGAAGGGATTCTGGAGAGGTCTGGAGGATCGGATGGTATGGATGCAGATCGGAGGTTGACTTTGGATGGACAGAGGTAGATGCTGAGCTGAGTAGATCCTTCTAACTTGCAGGCACAGCAAAAAGCCACTGCATTTATCAGAGATATGTTAGGGACCAAGGTACCAGTGGAGAGTTCAGATTTGGTTGGAGGAGGAGTCTCTTCCATGGATGGGATGCCTAGAGGCAATGGAGATGTCAGAGAGGACATTTCTACCTCAGATGGGATGTCCAGAGGTAGCAGGGGTGTCGGATGGGAAACTTCTGCCACAGATGAAATGTCCAAAGGCAGCAATGATGCAGATGGGTTCAATGATGTTTCTTATATAGTCGTCTGGAACTTGATGCTGCCCAATACCCAGTCAATCAACAGATTGTGTCAGGTGAGCCAGCTATATCTGAGAACAATATAACAAGAGGAGTCCAAAGGGGTAACATAGAATGTTGTGCCAGTCAAACTTGCTATAGGCTTGTATGACCCTATTTCATATAGGTATCAAGCCCAAAGTATTTTCCTATCATCATCCATACCCCTCAGCCTCTCTGTCCCTTACCAAGCTCATTTTACCTGCATTACCCCTATCTACAGCTCCATTCCAAGCTCCAGCAGCCTCACTGCAGCTTAGCGGCCACCCTATGGCAACTTTCCTGTGCCGCGCGCAGCTCTGGCAACTTGCCAAGACCCATTAGGCAACCTAAAGGCTCAAGAATTCTGTTCCATCCTATGTCCACCTAGCTGTGCTGGTATGTAAATTTCCTTGCCTTATGTTTTGTAACATGTAGTACATCCTTATTACATGTCTACTGCATGGTTTTCTTATCCCTTCCGTCTCTGTTGCTATTACTTAGGTATATAATTTTCTACCTACCAAGACTCATACTTCACTACCCTTCTGCTGTATACTCAGTAGGAGAAGTCACTATTACCTTTTGGTATAGTTATCAATCCTTATACGAAATACAGTCATTATCCAAAAAATCATAATAAATCCTTATCCTGCTGCACGCAATACCTTTGCTATACTGCTCTACCGCTGCTTAGTAATATTTTCCCATGCCATGCACACCTTCGGTTCAATCACACTACCCTTGGAGACCACCTCGGCAACTTTGGCAACTTTCTCGCTATGATCGGCCCCTATCACGCTATATTAGGCAACTTGGACTATATTCAATTAGCATCCCCCTGAGGTTGAACATTCTTGCACTGCAAGTATAGCAGCTAGGCAAGCTTTCGACATATACTAGCTTAGGTGGTAGTCCACTATCAGGCTAGCTAGATTGTAGTCTTTACACTGGCATGCTACCTACAGTATATAAACTTGTAGTACAACTCCTGCAGACCCATCCATATGCTCCAGATACCCTTCGGATGTACTCTTTCCATCCATACATTCCAGATATCCTTTGGATGTATCATATCCAATACCTTCGGATCTGTCACACAAGCACTTCCAGATCCTCAGACATATATTACTCCTCTGAAATAAGGGGCAATACTTGGGAAAGGGGCACAGTGTATGAACTGAGGCCAAAGCCCTTCAGATCTTTCACCTATTGAGTATGGTCTTAACAGTATATTGGAACTCACACATTTCTGAGTACAATCTCTGAAACTGTTAGAGATATGCTCGGAGGGTTAATAGATCATAAAGGGCTTTGGCCTCAGCTCATATGCTGTGCCCCTTACCTGAGTATTGCCCCTTATTTCAGAGGAGTAATATACATCCGAGGATCTGGAAGTGCTTGTGTGACAGATCCAAAGGTATCGGATATGATACATCCAAAGGATATCTGGAATGTATGGATGGAAAGAGTACATCCAAAGGGTATCTGGAGCATATGGATGGATTCAAGGTATAAGGCTAGTATCAGACAAGGTCCATACTAGAAACTAATGGAAATAGACTACCAAAGGTAGAGTTGGAATTGTAGACTGTAGGAATCAATCCTAAGTCTTGGAAGATACTAGAGCTAGACAAGGCTCAAGTTTGGAGGAACAGAATGAGCAGAATCTAAGATGATATTTGAACTAAGGTTCTCTAGAGTTGTACATGCAGTTTATATACTGTAGGTAGCTAGTACAGATAATCAGCAAGTCCGGGACCTCAGAGCTATGCACAAAGTATAACAGAAGTCTATTAGTAAATGTGCAGCAGATCAGTAAATGCGAGTCAGATATGAAACACAGGTAACAGATCAGTAAGCAGGACAGGAATATACATAGCCAGGACACTGGTACAGGTAGATCACCAAAAGGGGATAGAAGCAAGTATGCACAGTAGACTTAGAACATGAGAAGCTAGGGGTTTCAGATGGGTGATCTGGATCAGATCTGTGGTCCAGACAGAAGCAGGATCAATCAGATCAGATCAGATCAGATCAGATCTGAGATCAGATGTATGGAATATGACAGCGCTCATGCACAAAAACATCTCAGTTCTTTTGAAGAGACTGAGATGTAAGTACCTAGCCAAAAGTCGCCATTCTGCTCTCACTAACGAGCATTTTTAGTTTACTTCATTATCTAGGTACTTTAACCATTAATACAGAGTTCTTTTGAAGAGACTGAGATTTTACTTCATTATCTAGTGCCCTCACTCCCATCCTGTTTGTCTTGTAACCACTAGAATCCCAACCAACCCAGACAAGGCATTCTTGATAGCTTCCCACTTTTTGCATCAAAGTCAATGTTTTTCATATTTTGCTGGTACCTGCCATGTCCAGTGTTGCCTGGCTTCCTTGGCTGCCTCTTTGGCCAATTCACCTTCAGTATAGAGCAACAATGTATGATGGTACTAGATTTCACTTGTTAGTTTGAAAAATATAGTAGTAAGAGTTGTGACATGCACTGCAGCAGCCACCAAACCCAGTGCCCCAGTTGGTTTTCTGAAAGCTCCAAAGGCCTTACCACATCATTTGACATGCATAGCCATAAGCTTGAGTAGTACAGATGATAACTAAGCTCCTTTGAAATTCTTGAAATGAGTTAACACAATCTGAGATGATCATCAGGGGCTGGCAGACCAACCTCAACATCTGCATAAATGAAGGGCACACATTTTTGGTTGTTGACTTTGCATGGCAAGTAGTTGCAAACAAATTTGATGCAGGCATCAACATCATGGAGAAACTCAGGATGTTGAATTGGCATTCAAGGATTTTGAGATTGATCCTCACTGGCCAACTCAGAACTTGCACTTTTAGAGTGTGTGCTTGACAATTCATACTTGCTGTCAGTATCTTCATCTTCATCATGTTCCCCTGATCATGTATGTTAACCTTTGGATTATCTGTTTAGGGTTCATGCTCACCTTGATTAGTTTTTTCAGGTATTCCTCTTGGTATATTTGTGCCATAAGCATGATCCTGTCACCTTAGTGAGTCTTCCATTGTGGTGATTTTGTGTACACCTTCCTGTCAAATCTCTGATACCTTCTCTTTCATTAGGGCTTTTTTCACTGTGGCTTTCACATCATCTGTCTGCTTTAGGATCTGTGCTGGATTGCTGTTTGCATTGTGATGGACAGGACACACTTTAGCTCAAAAGAAGGCAGATGACATGAAAACTGCAGCAAAAAGGCCCTAATGAAAGAGAAGGTATGTTAAGACCATACTCAATAGGTAAGAGATCCAAAGGGTTTTGGCCTCAGTTCGTGCACTGTGCCCCTTTCCCGAGTACTACCCTTTATTACAGAGGAGTAACCTTCATCTGAGGGTCTGGGTGTGCTTGCATAGTGGATCCGAAGGTCCAAAGGTATCGGATATGGCACATCCGGTGTATATCCGAAACGTATGGGTGGAAGGAGTATGTCCAGAGGGTATCCGGAGCATACGGATGAATTCAAGGTATAAGGCTAGTAGCGGATGAGGTCCATATTAGAAACTAACAGATATAGACTACCGGAGGTAGAGTCGGAAACGTAGACTATAGGAATCAATCCTAAGTCTCGGAAGATACTTAGAGTTGGGAACGGATTGGGTTCGGATGAACAGAATGAGCAGAATCTAAGATGATATTCAAACTAATGTTCTCTAGAGTTTGTACATGTAGTTTATATACTGTAGGTAGATAGTATGGACAATCAGTGAATCCGGGACCAGAGGGCTATGCACAAAGTATAATGGAAGTCTATTAGTAAATGCACAGCAGATCAGCAAACGCGAGTTGGATATGAAGCACAGGTAACGGATCAGTAAGCAGGACAGGAATATACACAGCCAGGACACTGGTACAGGTAGATCACCGAAAGGGGATAGAAGTAAGTATGCAGTGGACTTAGAACACAAGAAGCTGGGGCACATCAGATGAGTGATCCGGATCGGATCTTGGATCGGATGTATGGAATATGACAAGGTATCAGATTGAGAATAAAACTTAAACTGATTAGAAGGTTAGAATTGCAGCTGCACCTTTATTTCCTGGCTTGTGTTGCTTCCCTCATGGATGCCATTTCAAACAGTGGACAGATGATGATTCAAAGACACTTATGAAAGTAAGTTGTGACAATGTCCCAGTAGAGCTTGTACAATGTGTGAGTGCATTTCTTGACTTCTGTTACTTGGTTTGATGCTCAGAGCTGAGGGAAGAGACATTGCAAGACATTAAATTGGCATTGCAATGATTCCACAAGATGTGGGAAATCTTTCAAGACTCAGGTGTTTGCCCCACAGGATTCTTGCTACTCTGACAACATTCCCTAGTGCACTATCACTAACTTATCCAGAAATTTGGAGCTCCTAATGGACTGTGTTCATCAATCATGGAATCATGACATATCACAGCAGTCAAATAGCCATGGCATCATTCAAACAGGTTCAAGACTCTTGGACAAATGCTCACTGCCTGAAGCACTGCCAGAACCAGAAATCACAGAATCTAGTCAACACACTAGCACTGACAAAGCTGCCATCTGCTGAGATCTTACCCATAACAACCCACTAACCCTAAACGAAGAAATGCCAGAGGATAGAGTCTTACTGGAATCCTTTGAGTCTGAAGAATCTCAAGTACCCTTTGGTATAATTGACACTCCTTCTATAGAATCATCTCTAACAACATCAGCACCAAGCCACCAACCCTCACTGGACAAAGAATCCCTCATCCCTCCACAACAGCCTTCCATGCCATCACCTCATAAATGCATTGCCAACCTACTGCCAACCATACTGGCTATCCATAATTGGGTCGCCATCCAAGCACATTCTATCTTTGCTCTGACTCCCACATTCCTACAACAAGTCACGTCAGCCCCATTTCATATGCAGCTCTGAGGCATGGATGCAGCATCTAAATTTGATGGCACCCCAGCCCATCTTATACCATTCCTTGAGGATGTAGATGCCATTGCTGATCATGCAATGCTCATTGATGAGCAGCTGATAAAGGCAGCACTCAGATACCTGCCTATTGAAGAGGTGGAGACTTGGGAAATGCTTAAAAAAGCTACCTGTTATGAACTGGGATAGTTCTAATGAGCAATTGCAAAAGAGCAAAGGTTCAACATACAAGACTTATCTAAGTCAAGTATGAGATCAAGAGTTTAGACTAAGTCAATGGAGTGCAAAGACTTAGAGAAAGACTCAGACAACTAAAGTTGAGTGGCCTCAGCAAAGGATGCTCAGGTGAAAACCCAGTAAGATTAAAGTAAGGAATACAAGTGTTGTACACTGTGCTTAAATAGGATAGCAATGTGTGCACAGACCAAGAGTACCACATAAGTCATGGGAAAGTAGATGTGAAAAGTTAAGTGCGTATCCTAGTAAGGAAGGCAAGTATAGTACAGACATGTTGAGATGTGGAACATGTCAGGAAAAGATGACATAAGTGAAGGCATAATAATGAGTGAAGAGAAAATGAATAGGGGCATACATAGATTATAACATTACCCCTGTTTTACATGTAAAGTCACTGAATTTACAGATCCTGATTAGCATAGTAGATGGGATCATCAGAATACTCAAAATCCTTTTTGTCCTCATCTCCACCTATTCACCTCATCATATACTTAGCTTCTTCAGCAGAATGAGGAAATGTGCCTGCTTTAGGGATGTTGGTGTAAGCAGCATTGAAATACTTCTCCCAGTCTTGAAGGGCATTGTAAAAATGTCATCTTGGTAGGTAAGGTCAAAGGGTGGTTTGCTGTGGAACTGGGGGCAGTAAGGAGAGAGGTGACCAGGTTGGAGTCATTTACAACTTCAGCATTTGTATTTAGGACAATTAGTATGTCAATGACTGAAATTGGAACAAATATTTTTAACTGTTTTTCAAGTGTCAAATCTTGAAGCCAGTTGGAATGTTTGGCAGTATAAGATGGGAGTGTTTCTTTGACCATATTTTTTTAATAATTCTTGTACATTGGGGTTATGGGTCACCTTTGCATGGATTTCTTTGACCATGAAGGTGGTGGTATCTTCAAGAGTAGTAAGTAGCCCAGCAAGGGCATTGACATGAGGATAAGGGTTTGAATAAGAGGAGGCAACTGATGTATGCATCAACTCAATTCAGTGCAGAGAGGGAGGGTGAGCAACACCTGCTCAGCATTTGGTGACAATGTGAATAGCTTCTTCAATGCATGCCATAAAAGAATTAGAAAGCAGGAGTAGACTGTAATAATGAATGCATTTCTTGCAGTGAAGAAGATGCTGCTTGATAAAAGGATCTGCAGAGCCTTTGGCAATCTTGCTAATATGGATGGTAGTATGAATGATGTTAATGACAAGTTGGGGGATGTGGTTGTGCTGTCTTCAGAGAATGTTGTCAATTTTGATGGCATGCCCTTTACAGAGTAATGCAGACATGATGAGGGAGGAGCTGTTGATGTCATGGATCAGATTATCATAGTTGTCTTCTTCAGAAAGTGAAACTGGGACTGGTGTGATGTAAGCAGTAAGCATATTGGTTTCTGGAGGTTGAGTGGTTACAAATCATCAAAGTCCTGAGAGAGGATGGGGAAAGTGAAAGGGCATGTTGCTTCTTATATGCATCAAGGATTCAAGTGGAGTTTTGAAGATTCTCTTCTGGGAGCAACTCATTATCCACTGATGAACACCCTTTCCAAGTTACAAGGTAACAGCATTGTTCGCCTGTTCTTTTATGCAATGTGATTGTCTCTATTTCATATTCTTCTTCTTTGATGATGTGTGGGGGAGGTTCAAGGAAGTTTGGGTCATGTACATCAGTTTTGCTATAGGATGATAGTACAGAAGCATGGAATACAGGGTGAATCTTCTATTGTGATAGAAGGCAGAGTTTAAACATGATGGGAGATAGGACTTTGATAATCAGGAATGGCCCATATCATTTTAGTGCAAGTTTCCAAGATGGGAGCTTCAGTCTAAGATTAGCTGCTGATAACCAAACCTTATCTCCAATCTTCCATGCCATATACTTTCCTGCATTATCTCCACCTTATCATCTTCAGTCAAGTATGTAGCATCACTGATGATACCAATGGCAAGCGCAAAGTCAGGTGTAACAAGAGATGGAGGAGGTGGGGGTTCAACAAGATGCTTGCTGATGACCTCCACCAAGGAGGCAATTAATGCTATCACTGTGCTACCCTCCTGCTGGGCTTTGGCAGTTGCAGATGATGGCCAAGAGTGCTTTCCTGATGGAAGGTTGATATCAGAACCCAGTGCGCTGGCCTTGCACTTGCCCTGGGTTAGTGCTTGTCAATGCTGAGGGTGGGCTTGTAGAAGGAATGCAAGTGGGAGGATGGGTGGTGGCCATGTCTACAGAAATCTCATTGGTGGCAATAGACAGCTCATAGAGATGGAGTTCTGCAGGAGGGCGAGTGCTAGTGGAAGGCATCATGGAAGGTGGGGGCATGCTGGTAGCAGATGCAACAGAGCCGGCATGATTCTTTCTCTGATGGATGTGAATTCCTTTGGCTTGCATGTTAGCCATCAACAAGTCAAAGATCTCAAAATGTTTGAATCCTTTGTTCTTGAATTGTTTGGCATTTGGATTCGACTTAAAAAACAGATTGGGATCCAGAGCAGTAATAGGGAGCATAGTACTCACTTTGACATATCCTGCCCAAGCGCTAGCAGTATCCTTATCTATGGTTGCCCCACCTCTTGTGTCCATGTGAATCCTGATGATGATCCACCGACTTTCAGTGCTTGAGTGGCGAGGTAAGCCTTCTTGAGAGACTGTTAGAGACGTGCTCAGAGGGTTAACAGATCATAAAGGGCTTTGGCCTCAGCTCATACGCTGTGCCCCTTACCCGAGTATTGCCCCTTAATTTCGGATGAAGTCCTAGGGAGAGTTCTGGTGAAGTCCAGATGTAGTCCAGATGAACTCTAGGGCAGGATAGCTCAATAGAGCTCTGAAGGACTTCTGGATGAGCACGGGAATGTGCCGGAACCATTCCTGGATAATAGGGGATGATGACAAGACTACTTGGATGAGGTCCAGAGTAGAACAGTGAGGGATGTTACAATAGGATGAAGGATAGAATAGGACTGGACCATAGGACCATAGGACCAAGGGCCCGAAGGTCCGAAGGTACGAGGATCCGATGGTCTGAAGGTACGAGGATCCGACGATCTGAAGGTACAAGGATCCAAAGGTCCAAGGATCCAACAATCTGAAGGTACGAGTAGCGGAGTGTTGGATGGATAACAGATGGATGGACAGATGGGCAGATGGATAGACAGATGGACAGATGGATGGATGGACAGATGGGTAAACAGACAGATAGATAGACGGACGGATGGATAGATAGATGGATAGGTGTATGGATGGATGAAGTGGTATAACTACTATGGAGGAGTAGGCCCGGATGTGAAGTAGAGAGAGTATAGACTACTTTGGACGATGTCCAAAGTAGAAGCTAACAGAGGAAGACTACTGCAGGTAGAGTTGAAGGTGGAACAGAAGACGGACTATAATCGGATGAAGTCCGAAAGTGATTATAGGACAGAGAGTCAAGGCTCCAGACTAGGGAGTACTCCCATAGTCCAGAGCCGGAGACTTGCAAGGGCTGGAGCCCAAGTGAGAATGGAAACAGAGTTATATAGACAGCAGGATAAGTGAGGATACAAGCAATGATCAGACTGAGGTCTGCAGGAGTAGTACTACGAGTTTATATACTGTAGGTAGCATGCCAGAAGGTAAGTAAGCATAGTCTAAGGCTATGTCAGAAACATAATAGTAAGTACAGCAAAACATCAGGCTATGAACTCAGAGATGAAACTTGTACAGAACAACTTATTGAGATGGAGGCAGAGATAACCGATAGCCGGAGGCAGAGATGACCAAGAGGCAAAGGCAGGGATGACCGAGAGCCGGTGGCACAGGTATATCCTAAAAGGGGTAATGTGCAGGTGCACAGGAATGGTTTCAGATATGAACACAGATCGGATATGGATATGGATCAAATATGGATCGGATATGGATCGGACGAGTGTCTCAGATCGGATCTGGATCAGACGAGTATCTCGGATCAGATCTGGATCGGATGAGTGTCTCGGATCGGATATGGATCAGACGAGTGTCTCGGATCAGATCTGGATCGGATGAGTGTATCGGATCGGATATGTGAACTGGATCAAGTGGGGATTGGATGGATGTGGATATGAGCAGGATGTTATAGTGCAAGTCAAGTGTAGAATCCAGTATATGACAGAGACGAAAACTTTGTCTTGCAGGCTGAATAAGTTTTGGCCCCACCCTGCTGGTTTTTAAACACCTCTGCAAGGTGTGCAAAAGTTCCTGTATAGATTCTCTTGGGGAAAGTGGTGCCATCTGTGCCAAACCTGTTATCATAGAGGGATCTAAGGAGGGTGGTGTGACAGTCTGGCTGGCGCTAGCCTTGCATAAGTCCATTTCCATTACTGTCTAGCCCCTATACTGCATAGCGTGACCACCCCTAACCCTAATGCTATCAATATATACAGTTACTGAGGTTACCGCACTCTTGCTGGACTACCATGCCGCAGTACTGATACACATTCCACAAGCCAATGCCCATCGAATGCCCATGCCATGCCAACTAGTTCCATTTGTGGCATAGTATATTTCCATCTACCGCTGCTAATCCCACAGCAAGCCTTATTACATGTAGAACACATGCCGCAGCACATGCAGCACTATTACATATTGCTACAGCTAACTCTCGCATACTCACTACTACTCTTGCCTATTGATTCCGCGTACTTATGATGTATGATAAAAGACTGTTGACTTCTCCTCCATTAGACACTCCCCTTCCACCATACAGCGGTAGGAGAAGTCATTTACAATCATTTTTTTAATATCATATCATTCATTAAATGGGATTCCCATACTGCTACTGCTCTCGCTATACACAAATATATCTTCTTTGAAATCCAAATATCTCTAAGGATCCTTTGACGGTCTTTGCTCCTGATGCTTCCCTTACTGCTATCTTCACTAAGCACTGGCATTCATCGGTATCATTGGTTTCATTGTCATCACGCTATCACTCTTCGCTGTCCCTTGGCATATGCTGTCACCATGCTCATCATTAGCGCCTCTCACGGTACCATCAGTATCACCGGCACTATCAGAATCTATCTTTCACATGGCGCTTAATGTCGGCATCCATGGAATCCATAGCGCTATCAGCAGCAATGCTACCACTAGCATCGGCATCACTTTATAGGAGTATCACACATCTTATAGCAGTGTTTGACGAAGTATATTCACCTGCAACCCCTCGGGTCGAACATTCTTGCCTCGCAAGTATAGCAGCTAGGTAGACTTCGACATATAATAGCCTGGGTGGTAGTTCACTATCATACTAGCTAGATTGTAGTCTTTACAGTGGTCTCTTCTTCCAGTTTTCAATGAGTGGCCTCTTGATGGCCAGATCTAATGTTAGATTGAGACTCTGTAGCTACACTGGAGTCTCCAGAGTGATGAGAGGCAGACTGGTCAGAATCTGACATGTGGTCCACAACGGTTGGTATGAAAGGCATCGATAATGGATATGTGCTGACTAACCCGAAGGTTGTGGGAGCAGAGTCACATGACATCGAAGTTGAATTTTGATTTGAATTTCTCAATTGAAATTCGTGTCCAGACAGAGCCTAACATAGCATTATAGAGTCTGAATGATGGTAGATGTGTTGTACTAGTACATGCAATCAAGTATGACCAGCATGACCAGCACCTGCTAAATTTCAAACTCCTCACTCATCCTGCCAAATCTCTGTGAGGGTCACAAGCCTACCCATGACTCCCTTTGTGTACTCCCTGTAAGAAGAACAGGTGCACAGTAAGAGTCCTGGAAGGCCACATTGTAATAGAATGGTGTAATGTGTTGACACCCACACAGAGCAGGAGTCCCGGAAGGCCACATTATGAGATGGTGGGA
>MU173153.1:4085-29399 GCA_016695475.1 Suillus decipiens | reverse complement strand
TGGGTGAAAGTGTACATAAGGAAATGATGAAGTAATCATAGACGAAGTGAGAGAAAGAAATAGAAAGGGGCATACAGCGACTGTAACATTACCCCTGTTTTACAGACAAAGTCACCGACTTAGTCACTTAGGTTGTGATAGTAAATCGGGTCGTCAGAGTATTCGAAGTCATCTTCATCATCTCCTCCAGTGTGATGACGCATCATATACGCAGCTTCTTCTGCACCTCTTTGTCTGAGTTCGTCTCATTGCTTCGCATCAACCCTAGGGATGGCGGAGTGGACAGAGTCGAGATACATCTCCCAAATACGGAGCGCCTCGTAGAAGCCATCATCCTTGTGCGTAAGGGTGAATGGTGGAGTTCCATGAAACCGAGGGCAGTATAGTGTGAAATGTCTGGGCTGGAAGTTTTCACAGATACAACACTTATACTGAGGACAGGTGGATTGTCGATGGCCATAGTTATGACAGAAGCAACATTTCATGTTCTCGTCACAATTGGAGTGAGACTGACGAAGTGGGGAAGGGATAGGAAGTGGTTTAGGGCTAGCAGATTGCGCTCTTCCCTTGCCATGTGCCACACCGCAACGGCATTTTTGGTTTCGCGATGGTCAGTCATCTGGTAAAGATCCCTGAAAAGGGGCAGGTGTAGATGGTGCCATTTCTTCGGCGGTGGCTAGGAGTTCGTTGGGTGAGGAAGGGGATGTGCGCCCAAAGACTTCAACCGGGACATGCCTGGAGGCGGATGGATCAGTAAGGGTAGCGGTAGGAAGGTCTTTATGAAGGTCAAGCGTATCAGGGACTGCCCTAGCAGCGATGATTTCTTCATGAGTATCGGTGAATGCGATGTAAAGAGCTGCTGGGTGCTCCTCGGTGCAAACGAAGTTGGTTTCTTCTAGAATATGTGTGGTAGAGGCAAGTTCTTCCTCCGATGGGATAACCAGAGGGGGGTGAATCTTTAACAGCGTGAGCTGTGCTGCAAGAGTGGCATTGCTAACCCAATCTGGGTGTGTCTTTTCTGCATAAGAAGGGAAGGCGGTGGTGGCTATCTTTTCCAAGGTTTTCTGCGCGCTTGGGCTTCCTGCTACGCGTAGATGGAGGTCTTTCATAATGAATGTCGATGCCTCCTTGACACTAGATAGTAGGCCCCGAAGAGCATTGACATGAGGGTAAGGTGTTGAATAGGAGGAGGTAAGTGATGTATGCGCTTGATTAAGATTATGCAGAGATGGAGGGCGCGTGACACCAGCCCAACATTCTGCAATGATGTGGATAACCTCCTCGACATCACTCTTAAAAGTATCAGGGAGCAACAACACCATAATGTTGAATGCATCTTTCGATATGGTAGAGGCGTTGCTGGACGTGCTCATCCTTAATTTCGGTGGTGAGTCTACCCAGTAAAGAGGCAGTACGGATGAGGTTAACGATGAGTTGGGGAACGTGGTTGTGGTGACATTGGAGTTTGTTGTCAATTTCAATGGCATGCCCTTGGCAGAGGAGGGCGGAGATAATAAGGGAAGTATTTTCGATGTTGGCGACAACGTTATGATAATTTTCTTGGGAGGGGTCCTCGAGATCTTCGAGGTCAGCGACAGCATATTGGCGGGAAAGGGGTACGGGCATGATGAAAGATGGTCGGTTAACGAGTGTAATGTCAGAGTCGGAAGCGTTAATGGGAGCAGAAGACATTTGTAGAGTGTTTAGACGAGGGTGATGGTTCAGAGGCGGATGAAGAGCATCAAAGGGAATGCTTCATCTTATATGCCTTTAGAATTCAAGCAGAGTTTCGGAGATTGTCTTCTGGGATCCATTCGTTATCAGCTGATGAGTACCCTTTCCAGGATACAAGATATCATCGGCGTTTACCGGACCCTTTATGGGATAAGATTGCGTCAATTTCATATTCTTCTTCTTCTTCTTCGATGACGTCGGGTGGTGGTTCCAGGAAGTTCGGGCCGTGTACGTCAGTTTCACTATAGGTGGATAAGATGGAGGCGTGGAATACGGAGTGAATCTTCCATTGTTTCGGTAATCAGAGTTTGAATGTGATGGGTGATAAGACTTCTTTGATTGGGAATGGTCCATATCGCTTCGGTGCAAGTTTCCAGGACAGAAGCTTTAGTCGGAGGTTTTCTGCAGATAACCATACCCTATCGCCAACTTTCCATGGGGTATACTTCTTCCCATGGGAGCGTTCGGCCATTCTCTGCATTGCCAAGTTATGACATGCAATCGCTTCTTCTCTGGTCTTCTGTAGTGAGCGTACTCGTTCTTCTGCCAATGGTACTGGAGAGTCAGGGATTATATGAGGGATGGCGTGTGGTTCGTATCCCATCATCAGGAAGAAGGGAGAAGTGTTTCGGGCATCATGCTTCCGATGATTATGGACGAATCCTGCGATAGGGAGGTGTTCTACCCATTCATCGGGATTATTTCAGCAGTAAATGCGGAGATACGTTTTGAGCTCTTGATTGAGTCTTTCGGTTTGACCGTCTGTCTGTGGATGATATGCGGTAGAGGGAGCAATTTGGTAATCAAGAAGTCGAGCGAGTTCTTTAGAGAATCTGGATAGGAATTGTGGACCTTGGTCCAAGATTACTTTGTCGTGGAGGCCGAATTGGCGGTAAACGTGTTTCAAGAATAGCTTTGCTATGCCTTCAGAGGTGATCGTTTTTAAGCAAGGGATGAGAATTACCCCCTTCGTAAGCCCATGGTCTACCATGACCATGATGCTATCAAAGCCGTTACTAACGGGCAGGTCGGTGATGAGGTCGACCAAGACCTGAGAAAGGGGGCGGGTGCCAGAGGAAGGGATAGGAGTAAGTGGGGGGCGAACAGGGTGAGTATCCACTTTCATTTGCTGACAAAGAGCACAGCCTTCGACATATTTGTGAATGTAAACCCCCATCGAGGGCCACCAAGCTTCATGCTTGACAAGTTCTTCAGTTTTGAAACGGCTGGGGTGACCAGCAGAAGGATGATCATGATGGTGAGCAAGGAGGGCGGCGCGATGGGCAGGGGGAATGTAAGCACGGTCGCGGAAGTAGAGGACACCGTTATCAATCCGCCAGTTGGAGAGGGTGGACTTCATAGGGGGAAGGCAGACGCCGTCTAATGCATCTGATGCTGTTTTGAAAAGTGGATCATTGAGAGGGTCAGAAGAGCCCAATACATCAAGTAGATCTGCATCGATGAGTTGGACAAAAAGGGAATCAGGAAGAAGTACGGCATCTTCATTATCATGACCACCATTATCATGATCAGGGTGATGGGAGAGGGCATCAGGGGCGGCCAGTTTAGTTCCAGTGATGTGATGAAGTTCAATGTCGAAAGTCGAGAGAATAAGCTGCCAACAGGCTTGTCATCTAGTTAATTTCTGTGCCATTCTGAAATACAGAAGGTTTTTGTGGTCGGTAAAGATGATAACGGGGTGTGGGTTCCCTTCAAGATAATGACGCCACTCGGTGAGGGTGCAGATGACGGCTAATAGCTCTCGATCGAAGATCTGGTAATTCTGTTCAGCAGGGTTCAGAGATTGCGAAAGATAAGCACAGGGGTGGTAAACTCCATTCTCATCAGTTTGGAGTAAAACAGCCCCTGTCGCCACAAGGGACACATTGGTGGCAACTGCAAATTGCCGAATTGGATCTGGGTTTCGAAGCACTGGTTGTTGAGTGAACTTATTCTTTAGCATGTCGAAGGTGTCTTGACATTCAGGCGTCCAGTTGAAACTGGAATTCTTCTTCGTCAATTCGATGAGTGGTCGGGCGATATCGGAATAGTGGGAGATGAATGTCCAATAGAAGTTGCAGAATCCGAGGAAAGATCTGATGTCTTTTATGGTACGTGGAGTTGGCCATTCGGCAATACCTTTAGTTTTAGCAGTATCCATGGCAACTTCTCTGGGGCGAATGATCATTCCGAGGTATTTGACTTCCGTGGCGTCGAACGTGCACTTTTCTGGTTTCAGGAAGAGTCATTCTTGCTGTATTTGTTCAAGTACTCTTCGAGTCCACTTTTGATGTTCTTCGATGGTCTTTGAGAAAATCAGGATATCGTCCATATAGATCACCATCCATCCTTTGTTGATCTCTTGCTGGAACATTCGGTTCATATAGGCTTGGAATGTGGCAGGGGAGTTGCAGAGGCTGAAGAACATTATGTTAGGTTTGTACAAGCCGAATTTGGTGGTAAAAGCAGCTTTCCAGCAGTCATCAGGGTGGATGCGAATATTATTATATCCAGATCGGATATCCATTTTAGTGAAGAAGCGAGCATTGTGAAGTCAGGCTATTAGGGTAACCGGAAGTGGGAGCGGATATGCGTTTTTGATTGTCCAATCGTTGATGTAGTGGTAGTCTTGGCATGGGCATAACTCTCCACTCTTCTTTCCAACAAAGAAGAACCCACTAGCTTGAGGGGACTTGGATTCGGAAATGAACCCCTTTGCGACATTTTCTTCAATAAAGGTTTTGATGGCTTCTCTCTCCTTTCCTGATAGTGGATAGATTTTGGACGTCCAAGGGACAAACCCTGGTTTGGTTTCAATACGATGGTTGATACCGGGTCGTTCAGGGGGGGAACTTGTTCAGTCCTTCCTTCGTAAAGATATCCCGAAAGTCGTGAAGATAAGGGGGGACAAGTTCTTCGAAGCTCTTCTTCTTCTTTTCCTTCTCATCAGTAGCGAACTCCTGAGCTTTATTACTAAACTTGGTCATCTCCTCGAAAGACAGTGGAGTGAGGGATACTTGGGAGTAATTTGGAAGTTGCTCCAATCGAGAGGTACCATCACGAGTAAGGGGGGTATCCATGGATACTTCTTTGACGATCCTCATCTGCATTCCTTCTATGTCATATTCCACTAGGAATTCTCCTTCATTGAGTTCATAGGTCGCGATGTTTCGGACCTCGGGTTCTGTCCAAACATCCTGCATAGTATCGAAGAACAGTTCATCTTCGTCAGGAGAAGGGATTAATGCTGGGGGTTCTTCTCTAATGGGCGCAGGGTTGTCCGGAGTAAGGAATGGTTTTCCTTCCAAGAATTCTTCTTCCGTCGCCCGTCCTTCCTCGAAATCTAGGCGCACCTTCTTCTCAACTCATGTTCCAGTTGGTGACTCTTCTGCCTTTCTGACATGCTCTCTCTGCTTCTCCAGTGGTCGTTGTTCTCTTGAAACAGGTGCGGGTCTAGGTGATGGTTCTCTTTCACTTCGTCTCTTCTCGGGTTTAGGAATAGGGGATATGGGTCTCCGAGGAAGAGTTTTGCTAGGGAGAGTCGGTCTAGTAATCATAGGGGAAGACAGTTTCGGAGCAGGCGGAGATGGAAGATCACTTTTGAGAGCGTCATCGATAGGGACCGGAATAGGTATCAAGGGGGCGGAGGCAGTGGTGCAGAGTATCACAGGATGTGGAAGTTTCGAATTCTTCCATTTCGGAGCTGGGGTAGGATGGCTAAAAAGAGGAGCGAGTTTCGCCTTCTTTCTATCAATGTCGACATCTATTTCAATTAGATCCGACTTCTTAGTGCATGATAACGTCACTGTTTCGGCAGTTCAGTCAATGACCAGGTTCATGGTGCATAGCCAGGGGATACCAAGAAGAATCTGGTCCCTTCGTCCAAGACAGGTTATATTAAATTTCCCATACATGGTTCAATCGTCTATTTTGACAACGAGTAGACAGTAGTGGGTGATCAGGCCTCCTTTTACATAGGAGCCATCGGCAGTAGTAACCTTGAAAGGTTTACTAAGTCGTCTTTGTGATATGTTGTGGAGTTTCACGAATTCTTCAGAGATGAACATTCCAGCTGCTCCGGAATCGATGACAGCGGTGGTTTCGACGTATTTCGGATGAGTACACGAGATAAGGGTAATGGGAACGCGAAGTTCCTTTCGTTCACCTACGGCACATACAAGTCGTAATAGTACAGATGGAGAAATATATGTCGATTTATTTCTCCAAATCAAAAATCCTGGGCCAACTGCCTTATGGTTTCTTCATCGTCACTTTCAACTTCTTCAATCTTCGACCCAGACCCCGAAGCTTTGGTTTCAGTCTGGCGTACAGGAGTAGAGCGCTCCTTCTTCTTTGGGCAACTATTCGCACGGTGCCTGGACTGTTTGCAATTGAAGCATTTGCCCTTCTTCATCAGGTCGACCTTCTCGGCATGAGTAAGGCGATCAACTTCCATTGTGTTCGGATCTCGTGAGGAGGAGTATCGAGAGTTTCCGTACTTCTGGGACTTCTTTTGGGGTGCATGTTGATTACAAATGGACTGCAGGCGGTGATAGGAATTATTGATATTGACACAAGTAGTGATGACTTCGTCGAGTGTGTCCATGACATCTCCAGTGTTGAAAAGACGGGTTAGGATCCCCATATTAAGACCATCCTGGAAGAATTGTATCTTGGTCAATTTGTCGGTGATTCCTGCTTGGTTCGCGAGGACGAAATCAGCTGCATATGTCTGTAGATCTTTGTTTCCTTGTTTCAGGTCTCGAAGTTTGGTGATAGCCGATCGAGCTGGGTCAAGGGGTGTGAATGCTTTGTCGAAGCTTTTCAGGAAGTTGGCAAGTTTGCCATATATGTGGGGTGACTGTGAATGGGCTTCTTCAAGGAAATTTTCTTTCCATAAGCGGGTGTTCCCTTTCTCCATAAAGGAACAGATGAAGATAATCTTCTGCTGATCGGTGGTGTACAACTTCTCATTGATATCCATATATGCATGACATGATAAAAGGAAAGACTTCGAGAGGGTTCTTTCGCCATCAAAGATGGTAGGCATACCAATCTTGAATTCATGTTCTTTTGACGACATTCTGGGCAAATAGCAATGTCGAACAGGAGTGTAATCCTTCTTGCCTAAGCGCGCTGTCTGGCTGTCCGCTAGGACTTCTTGATCGGATTGATTGAGTCGGTGGGTAGGGGCCGAAGACTAGATAGTCGATGGTTTTGAATAGATTCTAATCTTTTGTTAGGAACTGGGATAGTTTTGAACACGATTGCCGCAGATAAGCAGTATCAAGAGTCATGGTTTCTAGGTAAGCAATGAAGACAGTCAAGTGCTGGAGAGGACTAGACTGGCCAAGTCGAATACGTTCTACAACGACGAAGGTAGGTCCAAGTAGAGTTACACAGAACTAGCTGAGTCGAGGCAAGGTAAGTTCACTTTAGACTAAGATCTTAGGTGTGCTAAGCTTAGATACGATCTTAGACGACTAAGGATTGGAGGTCCTTAGTGAAGGAAGAATCCAGGTAAAACCCAGTAAGATTAGAATGCAGAAGTACAGTGTATGTACTCAAGCTTATATACGTAAGTACGAGGGTACTTTAGGGCAAGCTCATGAGATGTGTAATGACTGCGTATCCAAAGAGGGAAGGCAGTGAAGTACAACGTGTTGAACATATGATGTCAGTCAGAAGGAGTCACGTATGAACGTATGATCAAGTGACCGTGGGTGAAAGTGTACATAAGGAAATGATGAAGTAATCATAGACGAAGTGAGAGAAAGAAATAGAAAGGGGCATACAGCGACTGTAACACCATATGTCAATGACAATAAAAATTTTAATTTAATTTTCTGTGTTTGCTCAAACTTGAAGTTTAATTCTGATATAAAATGCTGGACAAAATGTGAAATTTAGGACATGACTATATGGCTGCTTATGTATAAAGTTTGGTCCAACAATTGAGATTCCCTCAAAATTTGAAGTTTATGCCAGTGGCAAAATGTGATGACAAAACTTCAAGTTTTGTCTGCAGGCCAAATAAATCGCCCAATCATCGCCTGCCCATCGCCCAAAATCATCGCCCACTCACCACCTGGCAAAATCATTACCTTACATAGAACTATTATTATTTATATCAACTATTATAGCACTTAATAAAAATCCATGATTCATGGCATAAATAGTAGATTTGAACTCTTGTATATATACAACTAAGTTCAATGTAAGGTAAATTATGATTTTGCCAGGTGGTGAGTGGGCGATGATTTTGGGCGATGGGCAGGCGATGAGTGGGTGATGATTGGGCGATTTATTTGGCCTGCAGACAAAACTTGAAGTTTTGTCATCACATTTTGCCGCTGGCATGAACTTCAAATTTTGAGGGAATCTCAATTGTTGGACCAAACTATATACATAAGCAGCCATATAGTCATGTCCTAAATTTCACATTTTGTCCAGCATTTTATATCAGAATTAAACTTCAAGTTTGAGCAAACACAGAAAATTAAATTAAAATTTTTATTGTCATTGACATATGGTCAGTGGAAATATGGTTGCCAATACCTGAACTTTTGTATCTCATTTAAAGCACTGCAAAAATTTGAAGTTGTGTCTCTATCTATATGTTGGTCTAAATTTTAAATATTTTCTTCACATTTCATACAACATAAAAACTACTCCTAAATGTCACTAACCCCAATGTGTAAGTGAGAAAACACCCAGAATGTTACAATCATATGTGCCCCTATACATTTTCCCCTTCTTTGATTACATAACATGTATGACCATGGACTCCTTGTCTCACGATGCAGTCTATGAACCAGTTGTTGTACTTAAGTGGCTCTGCCATGTCACCTTCTACCTTTTCTGTTTCCTTGTATCATCATACATTCATACCTTCTGCATTTGCTTCATCACTTACCTACTCGTTATGGTCTTGGTCTGTGTGCACATACTGGCCTATTTAAGCACAGTGTATTCTCTGTAGTTTCCTCACTTTAATCTTACTGGGTTTTACCTGGAACTTCTATCGCTAGAGCTCTGCAACTCTAGTCATCTTGAATCGTCTTCTAAGTCTTAGCACTCCTAAGCCTTAGTCTGAACACGATCTTATATTCAACTCAGCCAGTCTAGTCCTCTTCATGACTCAATTGTCTTTGTCATCTATATTGAAGCATAGTACTCTTTTGTACTTCGATGCTGATACTGAATGACTGCTGCTCTCTTTTGAGTAGTCATGATGCAACCAATCCCAGTTGTAACAAAAGATTAAAGTCTTATTGAATGCCACATATCTGTGAGCACCAGAACTGACATTGCTCAGATAGTCTTCAGAAGAACTCGCCCTGAAGCAAACCCTGAACCCAGATAAACCTCAACCAAAGACATATGAGTATCGATACCAACATAGCAATGTCCGGATCATCAGTCAAGATCACTATGCCAGAACTAAAGGCAGGGTTACCTAGTAACTTCAATGGAACACCCACAGACACTAAGAGATGGCTTTATTCAGTAAAGACATATTTCGCTATCAATGCCAACTACTACAACACTGATGAAAAGCAGATCACCACAGTGTTAACTTATATGAAGGATGGAACCGCCAGAGCATGGGTGTCCAACTTCTATGCCAACATATTCGAAGCAGGTGCAAAGTGGGGAAAGTTTGATGAGTTTGAAGCAAAGTTCAGAGCCTCGTTCTGCACAGCAGACGAGCAAGTAAACACCATGACAAAGATTGGGAGGATCAAACACACAGGAAGTCTCACTAATTATATCTCTGAATTCTGCACCCTCATGGTTGAATCATTACTTAAAGAAAGCACTGCACTCATCTACTTCTTCAAGCAAGGCCTCAAACCAGGTCTTCAGTGAGTCATCTGCCAGATGGAGACCATACCAGTAACTATCAAAAAGTATATTGCAGCCATGGTTAATCTCAATGCTAACTGGGAAAGGTGTGTTGCAGTATGAAAAGGAGACGGGAATGGAAAGAAGAAGAATGGGCAAAGGTATATTCCACCTCCTAGACATAATGACCTGAACGCCATGGAAGTAGATCACCTCACAGAGGCAGATTGATGTGACTATATGAGGAAGGGCCAGTGCTTCAACTGTGCTCAGACTGTTCATCATGCCAACACATGCCCAAAGATGAAGGTCCCTGTTAGGAAGCAGGAGATTGCCAAAGAAACAGAGGAAGAAGAAGCAAGGAGACTCGACTTGGATTTTTGAATTGGAGAGCTGGGTCAATGACAGACTCTCCTATTGTACCCATACAACTTGTATGAAAAGTAGGTAAATAAAAAGAAATGCACATCCCCATCACCCTTTTTCCAAAGTTTGTAAGGAACCAGTTGAAACCACTGCTGTAGTTGATTCTGGAGCAGCCAGAACATTTATCTCCAAAGATTTCATTCACGATCATCGCATCAGAATCCACTCTTTGCGGAAACCATTCGCTGTAACAACCACTAATGGAAGCTATTCTGAAAGTGGACTGATCTCATGATACTGCATATTATATGTCAGAGTGGATGATCAGGTCATGATAGGAAAATTCAATGTCACCAGATTAGGGCGACGAGATCAGATCCTCCTAGGGATACTGTGGCTCAAGGCCATGAACCCACAAATAGACTGAGCTGCTGAAGCCCTTATGCTACCAGTCACTCCATGGTCCAAAGAAGTTGAAACCCTTATTGACAACATGTGACTTACCAACCAATTACCACCATTCTTCTGACCACAGCCTAGAAAGAAGTGGGTCCAATCGAAGTTGAAGAAAGCAGAAGAAGGACCAACTGCTGAAGATGACCATACCTATGTCATCTCACTCCCAAAGCCAAAAGACAAACCAATGGAGGTTGAGCAAGTCCCATCACCAGTCAAGAAAAGCCCAAGACTGATAGAACCTATATCGCAGCCTGAAAAGAGGAAGGCAGAGCTAGAAGAATCATTCCACCCGAGGCCAGCTGTCAAAGAACAGCAGTTGATCGAGGAGCAGAAGAAAGGGAAAAGAAAAGCAAAGCAAAGCATAAGCAGCGATAGGAGAGAACCCACACTACCACCCTTCACTTCTATAGAGGAAGTCATGGATGAAGATGAACCAGTACCAGCAATGTTGCCAACTGAAGACGACAAAGTGTACAATACCAAGGAGGACATTTGGATGGATGCACCAGAAGAACCAGTCAGGAATGTTGCAGACTACCCTCTAGAAGAAGGAGAGTTCCTAGTGGAATATGCTTTCAACAGTGAAACAGTCAGAATTATTGAAGATGTCTCAATGGATACCCCCCTCACATGCAATGGCACCTCCTACACTGAACAACACATGGCTCCACTTAAATTCAGCAGTAAGTCACAGGAGTTCGCAATGGTGGAAAAGGAGGCAAAGAAAAAGAGTTTCAAAGAGTTAGTCCCCACCTACCTTCATGATGTAAAGACTACAATCTAGCTAGTCTGATAGCGAACTACTGCCTAGACTAGTATATGTCGAATGCTTGCCTAGCTGCTATCCTTGCAGTGCAAGAACATTCGACCCAAGGGGCTACAGGTGAATATACTTCGTCAAGCGCTGTTATAAGACGTGTGATACTCCTATAAAGTGTTCCTGAGGCTAACAGTAGCATTGCTGCTGATAGCGCTGTGTTTTCTGTGGATGCTGATGCTAAGCGCCACATGAAAGATAGATACCATTAGTACTGGTGATGCCGATGATGCCATGAGGGCCATTAATGACAAGCGTGGTAAAAGTGTATGCTGTTATCCATGATAGCACAGTATACCAGAGGTCAGCGAAGAGTGATAGCATGATAGCGATGAAACCGATGATACTGGTGTTTAGCGAAGGTAGCAGTAAGGGAAGAGTTCAGAGTGAGGAGTGTAAAAGGATTCTTCAAAGATATTTCAAAGAAAATATATTTGCATATAGCGATAGCAGTAACGGTATGGGAATCCCGTCTAATGAATGATATGATATAAAATGATTGTAAGTGACTATTCCTACTGCTGTACGGTCGAAGGAGAGTATCCCATGGAGGAGCAGTCATCAGTCTTTTTATCATACATCATAAGTACACAGAATCGATAGGTGAGAGTAGTAGTGAGCATACAAGACTTAGCCCTAGCAATATGTAATAGTGCTGCATGTGCTGCGGCACGTGTTCTACATGTAATAAAGCTTGCTGTGGGATCAGCAGTGGTAGATGGGAATGTACTATGCACCAAATGGAACTAGCTGGTATGGCATGGCATTCAATGGGCATTGGCTTGTGGGGATGTGTCTCGGTACCATGGTACAGTAGTCCGGCAAGGGCACGGTAACCTTGGTAACTGTATATATCAATGGCACTAGGGTCAGGGGTGGTCGCACTATGCAGTATAGGGGCTAGATAATAATGGAAATGGACTCATGCAAGGCTAGCACCAGCTAGGCTGTCACACTGGTCATTGTACTTACATGGCTTTGCCACGTCGTCCTCTACCTTTCTTGTTTCCTTGTATCATCATATGCTCATGCTTTCTGCATTCGTCTTGCTACTTACCTACTAGTTATGGTCTTGGTCTGTGCACACACACTGGCCTATTTAAGCACAGTATATTGCTTGTAGATTCCTTACTTTAATCTTACTGGGTTTCACCTGAAATCTCCTTCACTAGAGCCTTGCAACTCTAGTCATCTGAATTGTCTTTCTAAGTCTTAGCACACCTAAGTCTTAGTCATTGAAACAATCTTTGTATTCAACTCAGCCAGTCTAGTCCTCTCATCGAGGCCCACCTGACTTCATCATCTACCAAACCTTTGCTCTTTTGCTTAGGTACTGATACCGAATGACCGCCACTCTCTTTTGAGTAGTCATGCCATGACCAACCCCAGTCGTAACATTGCCTGCCCCCAGTGATCTAACAGGGTCCAAGTCAGATGAGGAGTCTGAACCCATCCAGATCAAAGGTAAACACAAGGCAAAGAAGGGGAGCACTCAAGTCTCTAAACCAAAGCATGGCAAGGCTGCCCCATCTGCAGGAGCCAAGCCACAGAGAAGTTCAAGGAAGTAGCAATCCCCTGCCTCATGCATCATTGCATGTTCTCTTCTTATTCGCATTGCTTGCAGACCCCCATGTGTACTTTCATTTTCATGCTGTCATTTGCTACTGTACTGTACTACTGACCTACTCATAGATAACTTGCTTTCCCATTCTGCTGTCTCCTCTTGATTACCTGCATTTGCAAACATAGGCTCAGAATCATTCACTCAATTGTAGCTCACTGCTTTGTACTAACTTTAATTCAATGCATTACACCATTGTATCTGAACACAATGGCAATGTCTGATAAATCTGAGTGAAATTCAAATGCATTATGTACATAGCAATGTTTGATATATCGGGACACTAGCCTAATGCCAGACTATAGTCTTATAGCAGTCGCAATGTTGGAATTGAGTTTCCTAACATTGCCCGACATTGAGACCTTGCGCCAGATACATATGGCAGGTATGGCGGCCCCGACATGGCCATATATAGCCATGTCCGGATTGTGTAACTTTGGTGATGTAGTACATAGTTGATGTAGTACATAGTTACTTTTTCGTTCGATTCAGACATTCAACGCCAGTGGAGCTACCTAATTAGGTAACTCCACGCAGACACTGTTCCGCTCGGTTTCTGTTTCCCCCAGTCTTTCATACTCGACTGGGGGTAAGTGATATTCTAATATTCCTATCAAATTCCTTACTGATGTACTCTAGAACTCACTAGAGTTTGTTCTATCTAGGCAGTCTCTTATACTCGGCGACCGTGGGGGGAACTCACTAAAGTTCTAGCCCCCGTTTTCTATTGAAGGTGGCCTGTACGCTAGGCAGAGCATAGAGGGAAGGGCTCTTTCTGTTTCTCCTGCGCTGACAGAAAAAATTTCCACAACATCAACAGTCGATTCTACAAGCGTCGGCACATCATACCATATACCTTGGAAAGATATTCTCATATCAGCACGCAAACCCGCTTGACGGAATGCATAGACCTTGAGTGCTTCTTGTTCTTGCACCTTGTTAAGCTCGCGCATGGTCATGTGGCTTCGCCATGCACCTATTTCCCATTCGAGGCATCCAAGCACTCTCCGCATCTCTTCAAGCAACAAGTCGACTCCCTCTGACCCACGAACTGCGCGTGCTCTTGCCTTGCACCACTCAATACGGACACCTGCAATGCAGAAGTCCTGTAGCTGTTCGAAGATCACTTGCTCAAATTACGTCTTTAGTTGTTCGGTGGAGAACTCCTCGTCGAAGCCGTGAATACAAGGGACGATAACGATACTCACCATTGGGAGTAACAGGTCTTCATTATGAAGCCTCAGAGATGAAGGCACACGGACGAGTAAGGGGTTGTTGGTTGGCAAAAGTCGGCGCTTGAGTGCAGAGATCATTGGATCATATAAAACTACAACAAGGGAGATGTAAAGTAATAGTAATATATACCTCTGTGGCTGGCGTGATTACATTGCTTTATATTGTAATATACAGGAAAGAAGCATTCCCCTTGAAATATATAGTCATGCCTTAGTTTCACCAGTTTACTGATGCATCCATTGCGGCCTGGAACGGAATAGTGAGCTTCGACGTGACAACTGGCATTGAGCGACTGATTTTGTAACTGCCAATAACCACAAATTTTCGGAGTCCCGACCGAAGAGTGATCAGAGGACCGTACTCGTTAATCCAACCCGAAATGACCCAATCAGCGATAGAGACCATGAGCATTAAAGACTATGCGTAAAATGCGAGACTTTACTTGCGATGCGGTAGAAAGTGTCCTTGAAGCCTTCAAGTAGAAGGGGAAGGTGGGAGAAGAAGGCTATTCGTCGAACGAGGAAAGTCAACCTGAGGGGATGATCTCAGGTTTGCTTTCCAAATGCTCGACATCACGGTACTTTCAAGTTGGTCAACGTACTTCAACAAATCCTGATATCCATGCCATTCGGACTCATTACTGCCACGTCTCGACGGTCCGTGGAGTACTTCAGGTGATAAGCCGTGACGCCGAGGAAGATGGTGCCATTGACAATGAGTTGCGCATTGTCAGAAACATATAGGTTAGGCAGCGGTAAAATCACTGATCATAGTTAACTTAGCAATGACGGTAAGGGACAGGTGCTAGTACTCGTGGATCCGTTCCGCATCATTCGACGAGTGTAATTCAGTGACGTGTCAGCTCAAAGGTAAAGTGTAATTCAGAATTATGTTGCATGGCCAGGTTGTGATATGACATTAACGTGACGAATGTGATGTGTCACAAATGTTAATTACTAAGTTACAGATCCGCGAGTTATTTTATTTTGAGTTAGTATCGTCCAGCTGATTGGAAATACGAATTTCATACAATGACTCAACACCTTAGCTGGCACAGGCACAACTATATGCGAAAGAAGAACTTACTTCAGCACATAAAAGCCAGCCGTCTTCCTCATCACACAAATCTTAAACAATGTGTCTATGCTACATTTATTGATGTAGGACGCTTCAGGAGGTCAAATAAAAATGCGAATCTCTTCAGATATATGTTTTGAATGCCCTGGGATTCAAAAATATACTGGATATTGGGCTTATGATATGGCAGATCACGTATCTATACAGGAATGATATATCCTAGCAGGATGGATAACTAGCCTGGATGATGTATGGGGGTTTCTGGCTTATAGTCCAATCTGATATGTCTTTCTGCCAGTACTAGGTGGTCTTTCCCCGATCACGAAACTGCGTAAGAGAATCAGCAACTCTCCATTCCTACGTAAGGTCAAACATGACTATGTGATGACTGATAGCGTAATTTTGCTAATGCTTGTAATTGCGTACTATATATTGCTGCTTATATCATTCTAATTGTTCATTAATTCTCTTAGGTTGTACAGCGTGGAATAGCGTTCATACGAGAGAGAAGTTGACTTTAGGACTCAGGGCTTCGAGCAGAAATAATCTGACCGAGCTAAGCGTTTATTTGGGGGGGGTTAAAGGATCAACTGCCCTACCAAGTAGATGTACAAAGGTATACACGGTAGGTGATAGAATTTATTGGAATGATAAAGAAGAAATGACTAGCTGAGTAAGAAACAAACATGAATAACGGTTGCCGCATCAGTAAACAACTTATGGCTTTTGATGAACGTTACATGCGGCCGTAAACGTATATTCAGGTTCGAACCACGGTTCAGGAGCTGCAGAAACCCCACGCAGTCTAGTATGCGGGTGAGTCACCAGCGTGTTATCAAAGTCCAAACTACTGATACTCACGTCGCACGTCGAGCTGCAAGAGGCGCAATCTGCATCGTCACTGCAAATAACGCAGTCACTCCGAGGGGGGAAAGTCATGTCAGCGCCCATGGCAGGAATTGATGATGCTAAAGCAGCGATGATGACGACGAGAAGACGCATTGTTTATGATTTGTGTGATATGAGGAATAGTAGGAAGACGGCTGGCTTTTGTACTATTTCTAAGTTAACTGTTCTTCTTGCGTACATATTTTTATATATTTTTATTTAAAGATATGGTTGTGCCTATGCCAGCTAAGGTGTTGAGTCATGGTATGAAATTCGTATTTCCAATCAGCTGGACGATACTAACTCAAAATAAAATGACTCGCGGATCTGTAACAAAGTAATTAACATTTGTGACACATCACATTCGTCACGTTAATGTCATCTGGTCATGCAACAGAATTACACTTTACCTTTGAGCCTACACCTCACTGAATAACACTTGTCGAATGGATCCACAAGTACTGGCACCTGTCCCTTACCGTCATTGCTGGTTATGATCAGTGATTTTACAGCTGCATAACCTATCTGTTTCTGACAACGCGCAGCTCATTGTCAATGGCACCATCCGCGGCTTATCTTGACATCACCTGAAGTACTCCAACGGACCGTCGAAACGTGGCAGTAATGAGTCCGAATGACATAGATATCAGAATTTGAAGTACGTTGACCAACTTGAAAGTTCTGTGGTGACGAGGATTTGAAAAACCAGTCTGAGATCATTCCCTCAGGTTTACTTTCCTCATTCGACGAACAGCCTTCTTCTCCCACCTTCCCCTTCCACCTGGAGGCTTTGAGGATAATTTCTGCTGCATCGCAAGTAAAGTTTCGCATTTTACGCATAGTCATGCTCTCTGTCTCCGATTAGGTCATTTCGGTTGGATTAACGAGTACGGTCCTCTGATCACTCTTCGGTCAGCACTCCGAAAATTCGTGGTTATTGGCAGTTACAAAGTGGTCCATCAATACCAGTTGTCACGTTGAAGCTCACTATTCCGTTCCAGGCCGCAACGGATGCATCAGTAAACCGGCGAAACTAAGACATGACTATATATTCCAAGGGGAATGCTTCCTTCCTGTATATAGCAATGTAATCACGCCAGACTCAGAGGTATGTATTACTTCACATCATTTTACCGACGCGCGTACTCGACCTTCCCGCCGATGCATTCGCGCACGGTCAACTGCACAACTGGCGCTCCCCAAGTGCGGAGCCCTCGCGATATTGGGGCATTGTTTTCACAAACGAAAAAAAGACGGGTACGCTTCATTACTACTGTGGTATACCAAAGTTGGCCTCGGCCAGGACCACTGTCACACAAATCCGTACGCTGCTTTGCATCTGTAAAACGATCCTTGTTATACTTTGGCAATTTTATATTAGTTGGTAGTGGCTTTAGTGAACTGGATTGAGGCACAACCAACACGGGGGTTGGAGCTATCGAACACAGTGTAGAAGCGCTGGATAAATGTGTAGCCATTAATGAAGTCACTGAGCCAGTGGGCAAGCCAATGTCGGTAATGATGAGATATATGACATCGGCAACACCATTGAGCCTGTGGTTGATAATACGAGGCCAGATTTGAGTGTTGGGGATAAGAGTGAAGGTTTTCTGTGCAAAATGGTAAACAAGGAGTGTGAGGGCTGATAGAATCGACATACGCCGCCAGTATGGAAGTCCAAGTTCTGCAGGGCACTATACTAGTCAGAGGAAATACTGAGAAGACCAGTCGCCTGGTCCACAGTAGCGCCAGTTGCAGCCTGGTAATTGACATAGGCAACTATCGAACGCTGATTAGACCATTATTACCCGCTGCACTCTAAATACACACCGGAGGCAATGGAAATAAAGCTGCTGCCAGAATCGACGATACCAGCGGTGGAGTCCAAGATCGTCATGTTGCCGTAGGTGATGCTCTGATCGGTACCCCAATAGTCCGATGCGGGGCAGGCGGACTGAAACAAAGAGTTACTATCAGTCAGGATTGAGGAAACTTACATTGATGCAATGTCACCAGTGTGCCTCTAAGAGTCAGCTCCACCAAACATGATCGAGTCTCCTACATCTGAATTCTCAATGACAGACTGGAAAAGATACTTCTGACTAATGAAGCCTTGGCTATATATGTAGTCAGTGAAAGTCTGGAACGTAATTGACTCTAGATTGGTCAGTGTGCCGAGTGTGAAGTCTTGAGGCACAAGACCAAGGATACCGTCAGCACTGATATCCGTCGAATTAGAAGCCACACCAATTGGGAAGTTTGGTACGGTGTGATCAGAGAAAGCAACGCTGTCGAGGTAGATAGTTCCTATGGATAATCGTAGGTATTTTCAGCTCACAATATTGTTGTATGACATACCAGGGAAGGAAGACTCGGAGCCAGAAACCGCATCACTGTAGATTATCTCTACAGGCTGGTTAGTGTCGGTGCTGGTGCTGGTTTCCACGTATGGTGTGGATCCAGAGACGCCAAGTTTCAAGCCCTTGGAATAGGGTCTGTGTAGCTCAAACCAACACCCTGGTTGGATGGCGTATGAAATAAGTAGATACACAAATACCCGACTAACACACATTACCACGGTTAGAGTACACTGATGTTTAACCAGTTAGTCACAGAATACTAAGTAGAGAAGGACATGTGTTGGAACGCACGGTAATAGCTCCACAACTCTCTTCTGGTCACGAGCGGCTCATCTGCGCTGATGGACGAGATAGAAATTTGGTTCGCGTTCAGGTCAGACGAGTCGTCTGACCTCTTCACAGCACGGACTAGGTTTTCCGATGGAGGTGACGTAGACATGACGATCGATATATCACACAAAAATGGCCATGTGTGCTGTCTCCTTTTCATTTAATGGTTGGGCGTCCTCGATGGAGTTTAGCAGGACTGGGATAATGATAATCATCTAGATTCCTGCAAGTTTCCTGGTAAGCCTATTGTTCGTCACATTTTTGGTTAAAGATGTAGAAATTGGATATTCAAACTTACAAAGGTACAAACCAATTTTATCAGGTCAGTTTGACCCGAACACCAACTTTTCGACTCGTTATGTAATTGCCAATTTCGAATTCTGAATAGTTGCAAGTAGCTGTGTCATGCCATACTGCAGGACGGTAATCAGACGACCTTTGAACGTTTGAACTGTGGTAGATATAACATGATTCCGCCTGTTATATCTGCATCTTGGCCGATGTTTGTTTTCTTAGTCCTTCGGATGGATGTATATAACGATCATTCTAGCGTGTTGTGTGCCTGCGCTGCTCAGCTGCCCACTTCGCAGCCTCCCTCCGCCCCTTTGTGACATCAACCCCAAACCAGATCACCATTGAAGCAGTCGTACATAATGCAAAGAGGAACGGGAATCCCTGCCAGTTATTCCCCGTCTTATCGATAATAACCTGAATGACATTGGGTCCTACCATAGAAGAAGCGCGGTTGGACAGACCAAACAGACCGAAGAACTGGTTGATGTAAGCCGAATACAATGAGATGGGAGATACGACGAAATTACACACCATATTATCAAAACCGGGAGGACTAAGCTCGGCCATCATTGTCTGGGAGAATGCGTAGTATGGCGCCTGGAAAAGGCCGAATACAATGTTGTATGCCCTGAGAAAAGAATAGAAAAACACGATAGAAAAAAAGTAAATTCTTGACGAACCAGAATTCCCAGGTATTATGGAACCTAATGTACATATTAAAGCATGTTAGAGGGACAATGGATGGAAGAAACAAGTTAAATGACACCAACCCAAGTTTCTCTGTCCATATTCCAATCATGCCCCACAGCGGAATCAACATCGTGACAACATTAGTTACTACAAACTGTACCGTTGATAGTTAGATAAATGAGTGCGTAAAAAAATAGCGTTACACACCATCTTCTTTGTGCTAATCTTCCAATATCTCTGAATGTACCAGAAGGCAAGAGTACTGACAGTTGAAGTAATCGCTTGTGACAAGCCCAAGTAGGTGTTTTGCAAGAACGAGAATTGGAACTTGTTGTTCTGGCAAATGGTAACCAGGGTTCCGGTGGTATTTAGCCCCTGTCGAAGAAGATATCAGGTGTGGCTCGAGAGACGGACAACCCAACAGTACATCTGCGAGAGGGAAGAAGGAGAACAGGTATACGAAAGTGTAGGGAAGATGCTTGTATGTCTTCAGCGCAGCCCAGATCTGATATTCGTGAGGGTTGATTTCTCACAGATATTCTGTCGAATACTTACTTGCTTCCATCCAATCGTCGTGTAGTGTTCACCTTCAGGCAAACTAGGGCCTGGCCTTGGTTCCTGGAGGACAACTCGAGGATTCTTATCAGGAAGCATATTAGAAACGAGCTACAATATGCTCACACCACCAGATACCAAGTACCACCCAGTACGTAGTGACACTACACGTCAATCGATACAACAGCTCAAGTACTGGACTAACAAAAAACTTACAGCATGAGAACGTAATTGTCCACCTTGGGGTTGTTCGACATCGGCAGCAAAAGCGCTAAGTTCAGCGATAAGGTGATTATATACCCGATATTACTATGAGCCTATATCGAAAGATCATCAGCCGCCGATGACAAAAGATATAGCTCCTACAACACACAGTAGAGATATTGCTGATCCTATTCTTTTCCAGAGATTCTTCTTGCTCGTAAACTTCAGGAGGAATCTCGCCGCTTTCGTACTTCTCTCTCAACTGGCGTGCATGTGGGGTGTTGCGTGCGAGGCGAGGGAATATAGCGGCATAGAAAACAAGGGTCGCACCGTAAGATACGAAACCGATAATGTAAAGAACCATCGCAAGGACCCATCGATCCGGCGCTACATCGAACGATCAGAGGTCATGGGGAAAACGAGACATCCAGAAACTCACTGGTAAGTGCCATAGAGGCATACTGTGTAGCCCAACATACTACGGTGACAGCCAACAGCAACCACCGTCCGAACGTGCCGTAGTCAGCAGCAGAACCGATGGTAGTAAATATGGTTGTCATTATAGCAAAACTGATGCCATTCGCGATCAGCACCACACTAGAAACTGACTTTGTGCCGCTACCCCAGGGAACTACGCATTGGCCAGAAGTAGTTGTTGCAAGGCATGATGAGCCAGGACCTGCGAGGGGATCATATCCCGCTGCTGTAGCAAGCCCCTGGAATAGTGTTTGTGAATAGCCCAGAGGACCAACACCCTGGTTATAAAGCGTAAATAAGTAAAACAGGCCCGATAACACTCAACTGACTCACATTGTCACCATTACAGTACACTGATGATTAGCTTTGTCGGAGAATGACAAGGGACGATGTATGTATACCAGAACTCACGGTAATAGCTCCACAACTCCCGTCTGGTCACCAGCGGCTCATCCTCGCTGATGGACGAAATAGTAATTTGGTTTGCGTCCTGGTCAGACGATTCATCTGACTTGATGTCCTCGACCTGTCTCACTTCAGTGTGGAGGGCGCTGCCAGTGGGCACGAAGAGAGGTGACACGGACATGACCAGGCCGTTAATATCACGGCCAGGTAGTGCAAGGAGAAAATTGTATTGTCTATATATGAATTAGGACAGGCCTAAAGAAGGTCAAATGCGCTCTTCATATTATGTACACGTACTGCGTGCATGTCGGGATTTTTATGATTAGGCGTACCTTATATGGGGACTTATCGCAAGCTGATGCATCTAAGTTGGTAGTTGCAATGTACATTCCAGCGTTCATTTCTGAATCAAGCTTTGTTTCCTAAGAAGGGCTTGAAGCCTATCAATCGTCCATCACCTTTGCGGGAAGAGATATCAGTAGATATCGAGGAATGCCTATCTTCCCTGGGCCGAGACTAGAGAATCACAAAAATTGAGGTAGGCAATCAAGAATGAAAGACTGTCTTATTTCTATATGGTCTGAGTAGGGCAGAGTAGAACAAAAGGAAGAATTCAGTAATAAGAGGACTTCAGGTCCGGATGGGGGGTTGCAGGCAGTGGCTGTGTAAGTTCACTTGTTTCTGGTCCACCGCGAGCACTCAGCACTATGCGTTTCCTTTGCAGCGACTTGAACGTTGGCGGGCCGCGCATCCAACAAGTGACTCTAACAGTACTAATACTGAAAGAATCCGCCGTGTTCGGAACTTCTGTCTGCGTCGGTCGGGCCACGTACGCTGTTTACAGAAGTCAAATCATGATGGTGCGTTTTGACATTCGCACTCCTTAATTCCTGCGCAAAGACGAAACAAGCACTCCCGACAGCTTCAAGAGGTTACTAGCTGTGCTGTGTTTCTGCTTCAGCAGCAGTAACCGCCAGCATTTAACCCTTACAATGGCTGGATGGCGGTTGTAATTTGCAATCGGAGCGCTCAATATTTATGTAGTATTATACTTTTTGCGATCACTAGCTTTGTTTTAAACTATGTTACTGACATTCTCATTGTTTTCTTAGGTGTAATTCGGCAAATGACACCTACCTGATTCTATTCTGTCGACAACTCCTACACACACCCTTTTGACAACATTTTCTGTGCTAGGGTGGCACTGTTGGTGAATGGGGCATGCAATTATACAACGCGAATATGGAACTTGGACACTGGCAAACTCTCGCGTTGCAGTTCCTTGTCACATTGGCCTGACGTCTATATTGCCCTCATGCAAACAACCTTCTATCACCTCCGTTGTCCTGTGGTAGGAATCTGTACGGTCATTGTCAAACAAGGTCAAGGAAAAGGCGCGTGCACCACCATGAAAAACTGCAAAACCATCGATGTTCCTCTCGGACAAGTTACATGCGTTTGTTTTCTACCATTCTGTTGTGTTTGTGAGTTCTGACCTTATCATTTTTAGGCTAATGCCGTTGGCGTGGATGACGGAAAATGACCCTTCCTTTACCTCAGCTGGTTTCAGAAAAAGGAGAAGAAGTAGGAACCAAGGCCAGTCTAACGACGAACTTGAGAAGACGAAAAGGAAGTGATCTAGTCGCCGTGCCTCCTTGGGTACACCTGTCTTATTCGTTCACAAACAAATTCACTCATTTTGTCCTTTACTATGATGGTATGACGAAGCTGAATGGAAATCGGTGACTAGTCTGTCGCAGCCAGAGGCAGACCATCTCACCTTGGAATAGCTGACGAATAACTGGGGATGCAGTCTTCGTAAATATCTCATCCATTGAGCAGTCCATCTGTTGGGTCATGTATTGTACCTATGGCTTCATGACATATTTTTTCCCTTCCTTCGTATGACTACGGAAATTTTCCATAGCTGGCCTCCACTCGTGAGTGTTTTGTCATTCAAATCTCCCTGTGCTCATCACTCGTAAAATATAGCAATCATATCGGTATAGATGAGTAGTATTGGACCTCTGCGCGTGCGACAGACACATATTTTTATCTATCTGCGTGTTATAAGAACGGAACGTTTGATCTTTTCAGGTTATTGCCATGTACGCGCTCTCCTCGAACCTTACTTCAGCTTAGATGTCCTAAAAGAAGCTGATCAAGCGCCTCCTGATGCTTCCGAGGAAACTCCTAATTATTACACATCCGATGACGCCTCTGCATCATTTAGACCTGAAAGCAAACGCGATATGCAACGAAATATGTCAGTGGAGAAGGGATGAGTACGAAATGCGCGTGTGCATGTCACTGCGTTACACCGGCGCTTCGTCGAAGTGCAAGTTCCACGGACAGGCGAAGTTCATTGTCTGCCTCGCATTACTTTCTCCTTTAATCCAGCACGATCTAGTTGGACTGTCGACCGCAAATAGTTTCCACTGCGACCTGCATACACCAGGACGTTCAATAGCTCGCAAGGTCTCACTCCGACACAGTACTCGACACCTTCGCACCGATACATTCGCGCACGGTCAGCTGTACAACTGGTGCTCTCCAGAGTGCGGAACCGTCGCGAAATTCGGGTATTGTTTTCAGGAACGAAATAAAGACGGGAAACATGGTGTACACTTCATTACTACTGTGATATACCAAAGCAGGCCTTGGCCAGGACCATTGAACAAGACCCATCATCCAGGCTACACACATAGAGTATATACAGCATGTATTATTTAACATGGGGCGCTGTCTCAGTGGACAATAAACAAGGAACAAAAAAAATACCAAAGCAGGACACAACGGAACCGCTCCAACCGTAGCCGTGCGGATTTCAATCTAGAAACTCAACCAAAGAATGGGACTCCCATAGCTTTTTTGAGAGGAGACCATATAAACCCGTATTGCTACTTTGTGGCTGAAAAAATGATCCTTCCTATACTTTGGCAATTCTACATTAGTTGTCGATGTCCAAAGTGAACATGGTTAAGGCAAAACCAACTTGGGAGTTGGTGCCATCGAACACAGTGTAGAAGCGCTGGATAAATGTGTAGCCATTAATAAAGTCGAGCCCTGAGCCACTCGGCGAGCCAATGTCGGTAATGATGAGATATATGGCACCGTCAGCACCATTAAGCTTGTAGTTCATACTACGAGGCCAGATTTGGCCGTTAGGAACGAGAGTGAAGGATACCTGTGCAAAATGGTGAACAAGGGGTGTGAGGGCTGATGAAATTGAAATTGACGTACGCCGGCAATAATGAAGTACAAATCCTGTAGGGCATCGTACTGGTCAGATGAAATAGTAAGAAGACCAGTCGTCTGATCCATAGTAGCGCCAGTTGCAGTCTGGTAATTGGCAAAGGCATCTATTGAACACTGATCAGACCACTATTACCCGCTGCACTCCAAAATACACACCGGAGGCGATGGCAATAAAGCTGCTGCCAGAATCGATGATACCGGCAGTGGTATCCAAGATCAAGATCGACTCGGGGCCGTAGATGATGCTCTGATCTATGCCCCAATAGTCACATGCGGGGGTGGTCGTCGTCGTAGGACTGAAATAAAGAGTTACTATTAGTCCGGATTGATCTAGAAGTTGAGGAAGCTTACACATATGTAATCTCATTAAGAAGGTACTCCGAAGCGTCAACTTCACCAAACGCGATCCAGTCGTTGATACTTGGATCCTTGTCGAGGGGCGCAAAAAAGATACCAACAAGGTTCTGACCAATGGCACCTTGGTTATACAGGTAGTCAGGGAAAGTCTGGAACGTCTTAGCCCGTTGATTGGTCAGGGTGCCGAGTGTCAAGTCTTGAGGTCCGAGGCCAAGGACACCGTCAGTACTGATACCCGTCGAAGTAGAAGCCACACCAATTGGGAAGTTGGGGACGGTGAGATTATTGATAGTGACGCTATCGAGATAGATAGTTCCTATAGATAATCGTAAGTATTT
>MU173152.1:19701-30111 GCA_016695475.1 Suillus decipiens | reverse complement strand
GCTCACACACTATGTTAAAAAGCCTCTCAGATATTTTTTATACTTCACTTCCTCTGTCTGTGGTAGCCTTAGAAGTCACTTGTAGTATTAATCCTTTTTTTCATGCAATTCTGTCTTTGTTTTTGCCTTAACTTTCAACCTATTGGCACTTAGTACTGCTATAAGTTGCTGTGGGATACTATGAGCTAAGCTCTTGTTCTTAGAATTTGATTTCATTCATGGAGTCTTGGACTACTACCGGTGACTCTTACCATTGTCGCTGTTTTTGATCATTACTGTGGACTAGCACTCGCCTTCGGTAGTTACCACTATTGCTATTTCGGTATTGCTAACAAGTGCCCTTACCATCACATTTTTGCTTTTGGATTATCTTGTTCTGCCATAGTACCACTGATGGTGGCAACTTTTGGAGTAGTTTCTTGCCTCTATTGTCTAGTCTTACTGCATTCCCTCGCTAACTAACTAAAGGGAATTGCTTCTATCGCAGTCCTCTTGGGTCGAACTACATACTTGCACCTTCAGTAGGATAAATAGTTGTGTCTATCTATAGGCCAGCTGTTATTTCCTTGTTTCAATTGGAGCCCACCATGAGGGGACCAAAGAAGCACTAATGCTGGAGCAACCAGGCCGTATACTCAGAAGCCACGCCAAGCTAGCACAACTTGCAACACTGCTCGAAACACCACCAGAAGTGCAACCAGAAGTACCACCAGAACCAGAAATCACAGAATCCAGTCAACACACTAGTGCTGACGAAGCTGCCATTCACCAACATCTTACTGGTGACGACCCACTAACTGATCATGAAGACACGCCAGCGGACAAAGTCCTGCCAGGATCCCTTGAGCCCAAAGAATCCCAAGTACCCCTTGTTCTTGTCAACACTCCTTCCACAGAATCATCTTTAATGCCATCAGTGCCATCACACCAACCCTCACCAGACAAAGAGTCCCTCATTCCTCCACAACAGCCTTCCATGCCATCACCTCATAAATGCATTGCTAACTTACCACCAACTGTTCCAGCAATCCATACTTGAGTAGCCATGCAAGCACACTCTATTTTCGCACCAAAGCCTACACTCCTGCAATAAATCATGTCTGCCCCATTCTGTATGCCACTTTGAGGCATGGATGCAGTGCCTAAGTTCAATGGCATGCCAGCCCACCTGATACCATTCCTTGAAGATGTAGATGCCATTGCTGATCACACAATGCTCACTGATGAGCAGTGGATAAAGGCAGTACTCAGATATGCGCCTATCAAGGAGGCAGAGACTTGGGAAATGCTCAATGAAGCTGCTCTGCCCAATTGGAAGAAGTTCATAGCAGTGGTAAAACTCTTGTATCCTGGATGTGAAGGTGATCACTGCTTTACCTGTACTGACCTCGAAAATCTTTGCACAGAACAAGTCTGTGTGCCGATAACCTCACAAGAGGAGCTAGGCCAGTATTACTGCAAGTTCTTCAAGATATCTAGGCACTTGATCATGAAGAAGAAGCTCACTGACCTTGAGTGCAATTGTCTTTTCCTTGACAGATTTCACGCTACCACCAAGACTGCTATTATGCAGTGGCTCGAGATTAAGCTAACTGATCACCACCCAGATGATCCATATGACATCAAGGAAGTATATAACACAGCCATATTCTTGCTACCAAGCATGTCACCGGCATCAGCACCTAAATCCAGCCAAGTGTCATATACCGGATTCTACACTCGACTTGCACTATAACATCCTGCTCAAATCCACACCTATCCAATTCCTACTCAATCCAGTTCACATATCCAGTTCACATATCCAATCTGATACACTCATCCGATCCATATCCGATCCGATACACTCATCTGATCCATATCTGATCCGAGACACTTGTCTGATCCATATCCAATCCATATCCAATCCGTGTCCATATCCAATCCGTGTTCATATCTGAAACCATTCCTGCGCACCTGTATATTACCCCTTTTAGGATATACCTGTGCCACCGGCTCTCGGTCATCCCTGCCTTCACCTCTTGGTCATCTCTGTCTCCAGCTATCGGTTATCTCTGCCTCCGTCTCAATAAGTTATTTCATACAAGATTTATCTCCGAGTTCATAGCCTGATGTTTTGCTGTACTTACTATTATTGTTTCTGGCATAGCCTCGGACTATGCTTACTTACCTTCCGGCATGCTACCTACAGTATATAAACTCGTAGTACTACTCCTGCAGACCTCAGTCTGATCATTGCTTGTATCCTTACTTATCCTGCTGTCTATATAACTCTGTTTCCATTCTCACTTGGGCTCCAGTCCTTGTAAGTCTCTGGCTCTGGACTATGGGAGTACTCCCTAGTCCGGAGCCTCGACTCTCTGTCATATAATACTTTTGGACTTCATTCGATTGTAGTCCATCTTCTATTCCACCTTTGACTCTACCTGCAGTAGTCTTCCTCTGTTAGTTTCTACTTCGGACCTTGTCCAAAGTAGTCTATACTCTCTCTACTTCACATCTGGACCTACTCCTCTATAGTGGTTATACCATCCATCCATCCATACACCTATCCATCTATCCGTCCATCCGTCCATCTATCCATCTGTCCATTTACCCATCGGTCCATCCATCCATCCGTCATCCATCCGACACTCTGCTACTCCTACTTTCAGACATCTGTACCTTCAGACATCTGGACCACCTTCGGATCCTCATACCTTTGGATTCTCATACCTTTGGATCCTCATACCTTTGGACCTTTGGACCCCTGGTCCTATGGTCCTATGGTCCAGTCCTATTCTATCCTTCATCCTATTGTAACATCCTTCACTGTTCTACTCTGGACTTCGTCCAAGTAGTCTTGTCATCATCCCCTATCATCCAGAAATAGTTCTGGCACATTCCCATGCTCATACAGAAGTCCTTCAGAGCTCTATTGAGCTCTCCTGCCCTAGAGTTTATTCTGGACTACTGTCAAGACCGTACTCAATAGGTAAGAGATCTGAAGGGCTTTGGCCCCAGTTCATACACTGTGCCCCTTTCCCAAGTACTACCCTTTATTTCAGAGGAGTAATCTATGTCTGAGGATCTGGAAGTGCTTGCATAGTGGATCTGAGGGTCTGAAGGTATTGGATATGGCACATCCAAAGAATATCTGCAACGTATGGATGGAAAGAGTACATCTGGAGGATATCCAGAGCGTACAGATGGATTCAATGTATAAGGCTAGTAGCAGATGAGGTCTGTACTAGAAACTAATGGATATAGACTACCAGAGGTAGAGTCGGAAGTGTAGACTATAGGAATCAATCCTAAGTCTGTGAAGATACTTAGAGCTGGGAGAGGATCAGGTTCAGATGAACAGAATGAGCAGAATCTAAGATGATATTCGAACTAAGGTTCTCTAGAGTTGTACATGTAGTTTATATACTGTAGGTAGATAGTACAGATAATCAGCGAGTCCAGAACCGGAGGGCTATACACAAAGTATAACAGAAGTCTATTAGTAAATGCACAGTGGATCAGCAAATGCAAGTCAGATATGAAGCACAGGTAATGGATCAGTAAGCAGGACAGGAATATACACAGCCGGGACACCGGTACAGGTAGATCACTGAAAGGGGATAGAAGCAAGTATATACAGTGGACTTAGAACATGAGAAGCTGGGGCTCCCGGATTGGATCTGTGGTCTGGACAGAAGCAGGATCGATTGGATCTGATTGGATCTGAGATCAGATGTATGGAATATGACAACTACGTCCAGACTTCACCAGAACTCTCCTTAGGACTTCATCTGAAATTAAGGAGCAATACTTGGGTAAGGGGCACAGCATATGAGCTGAGGCCAAAGCCCTTTATGATCCATTAACCCTCTGAGCACGTCACTAACACCAAGCCAGTTTGTCATGGGGCCCTGGACAGCAATCTGCTTCGCAGCCTCTAATACAACCGACTACCTCAGGTGTGCTTATCAAAAAGGAGTATTCTTCGTACCACTGCATGTTCTGTTGGTCAGAAGAGCATGTAAATAGGGATTGCCAGGTCAAGGAGGTGTATCATAGGGATGGTAAGATTTCGCTAAGAGGCCAGTATGTGCTTTTGCCAGATGGAAGCAACCTTCCTCTGGGACAGGGCAGTCTGCAGCAGAAGGTAGACCACTACTATGCTAACAAAACTCCTGCCATGCATGCCAACACTATGGTACTAGGCAACTTATACTGCCATGTAGAGCATGAGTGCAATGCCATCCTTGATGTTGACCACTCTGCCTTTATGCAAACAAGCACTAGACATAGGAGTGATGCCAAAGCAGACCTTGACCTTTCACTAAGGATCTCACAGGCTGAGTATGAGACAAACAATACTGATGCTTATGCTACTAGGAAAGCAGATAAGGGAAAGAATGTGCACTTCAATGGTGTAGATGTGCCACAGCGACCTTGACTGGGACCATCTTCCAAAGCTGCAGATGCGGTAGAGGAAGTGGTTTCACCACAGGTCAAAGCCTCAGCAATGCCAAATTCAAGCACTAAAGTATCAAAGCCAGCAACCCCTGCTGCAGGTAGTACCCCATCCTCATCATTGACCCCTACCAAGCCATCAACTGGTACTGCTAACCTTTCTGGCACCCAATATAGGTATGCTTACCCGCTAGAGGACAAGGATGCCAACAAGCACATGGTTGATCATATACTCGATACCAATGTTAACATCCAAATGCAAGACCTGATAGCCATTGCACCCGAGATACAGAAGAGTCTGAAGGATGCCATGACCGCAAAGCGTGTCAGTGTTAACACCACCATGGTCAATGAGCTGGGAACCTTGCCGCAAACAAAGGAGCAGATGAAGTTTTATGAGCAATTCTGCATGAGAGATGCAGAAGGCTGTGTAGTTGCTGAACATTTCATCCCACTGCAGTCTATTATAGCGATGACCAATGGTCACATCCTCACCTGCATGCTAGATCAAGAGGCAGAATGTCTTGTCATGCCAGCAAGAATCTGGTGCTTGTGAGGTTCTATACCGTTGCAGCCTGACCACAAGATCAACATGGAGTCTGCTAATACTTCAACTAACCAGATGCTAGGAGTAATCGAGAATATGCTGCTTGATTTTGGCACTGGAGAAATGCTATTCCAAGTACAAGTGGTTGAGAATGCTAACTTTGAACTCTTGCTAGGGAGACTGTTCTACATGATGACTATATGTTATACAGAAGATGCGCCAAGTGGCGAACAAGACCTGATGCTTACCATCTCTAATAACAGCAAAGTTATCTGCATACCAACAAAGCTGTGGGTAAAGCAATGCCAAGGATGTCAGAAATGTCTGTCAACACCCATCAAACAGGATTTTTGAGTATTGATGAGCTGCTGACCCTGCGGAGAGACTCACAGATTCCTATTTCCCCTATCTCTCTTATTTTTCCTGTTTCAAAAGACTCTGTCTTTAATTCCATATCACATTCTGCTGACCATACCAAACTGCTTGCTGCACAACCACCACTCTTAAAGAGTACTGTAGCCAATGAGACATTGTCACTGTTTTCTTGCCTCCAGTTATCAGCCCATTACCACTACCTAACATCATTGCATTCCAAGATTAACACAAATTCCACCGAAGCATTCCACAGCATGTATACCTATGACAAAGCAAAGAAGGCCTATGTCTACAAACCTGTAGGCAAAAAGGTTAATACTATACCAACCACCATGCTGTTAGAATACCATGTTCAGCAAGAGTTACCACCAGATCCCTTGGCTGGCCTCCTGGAGTTACCACCGCAACCCCCTGACTTTATGCCAGGAAAGCAATACACCCAAGAATGAGCCAATGAACTCGACCTTGACCCAGCAAAGTGGCTTTGGCTGGAAGAACACAAGCTAGTACAATGACTTGTTTGTGAACGCAAGACTGCCTTCGCATGGGATGCATCAGAATGTGGTCACCTTGACAAGAAGTATTTTCCACCATACAAGATACCTATGGTACCCCACACTCTGTAGGCAGAACATAGCATCCCTATCCCACCTGCTACATTGGAAAAAGTGGTTAGTATTATCAAGGAGAAAATAGCATCTGGCGTGTATGAGCCATCTACCATGTCTTACTGGTCTAGATGGTTCTGTGTTGTCAAGAAAGATGGTACATTACTGCATATAGTTTATGACCTTCAACCGCTGAACAGGGTAACTATCAAAGACATGTCAGTTCCTCCTTTCATCAAACATCTTGCTGAATCCTTCACCAGCTATGTCATGTATGGTATGATGGACTTGTTTTCAGGATATGACCAGCCATCGCTTCACGTTGATTTGTGCAATATGACCACCTTCAGCACTCCACTAGGACCACATCGGTTAACTATGCTTCCCATGGGTCACGCTAATGGCATGCAACTCTTCCAAGGTGACATTTGCTTTGTCCTACAAGATGAGATCCCTATGTATATGTTCCCATTCATTGATGATATTGCCATCAAATCAGTAAAAACATGGTATCAAAGAGCTGACGGCTCATATGAGACTATTCTGGAAAATGCAGGCATTTGCTGCTTCATCTGGGAACATCTTACCATGGTTAATCAAGTTTTGCACCACTTGCATATGGTTGGACTAACTGTGTCAGCAAAGAAGTTTGTTCTAGCAGTGCCTACCGCTAACATTGTCAGCCATATGTGTACCTTCAAAGGATGCATACCTGAAGAATCAAAGGTGCAAAAGATCCACGATTGGCCTGAGTGTAGCACTGTAATGCATGTGTGGAGCTTCCTCAGTACTTGTGGCATCTTGCATATTTTTATCAAGGACTTCACCAAGATAGTGTGACTGCTAGTGGCACTAACCTGTAAGAATGCCATGTTCAAATGGGGTCACAATCAACAGGTAGCTATGCAGGCGCTTAAAGACGCCATCATACAGTCACCAGCATTGAAACCACTAGACTACAAATCTGGACATGAGGTTTTTCTTGCCATTGACACTTCTTCTATCGCTGTAGGTTTTGTCCTCTTGCAACTTGGCAAGGACAAAAAGCACTATCCTAGCCACTTCAGTTCGCTCACACTTACAGAAGTCGAAAGCCAAAACTCCCAAGCGAAGCTGGAATTATATGGTTTGTTCCATGCACTATGAGCCATGTGAGTGTATATTTTCAGCATCACATGTACCTGCAGATAAGCATACTGGCACTGATGGACTCTCAAGGAGACCTGCTGCCAAGGAGGATCCCGCTGAGGAAGATGACCACAAAGATTGGTTAGATTTCACATACTCATTCAGTATGGAGATCTTGAATGATTAAACTTGCACTGTTGCCAGTCCCTATACTAACCTCACGCATCACCCACACTCATCACTCATACCATGCACACTAACATGTCCACCCACGCTACTCATATGTCTAGGAACCACAACTGCAACTGCTGATGAGCACCAGATCCCTTACTCTGAGGCAGCGCTAGCGCAAGATAGTCGATTGCTCAAGGTGCAATAATTTCTTACCAACTGCAAAGGACTGGCAGGCCTGACCAATGACAAATTTGCTTCGTTCATCACAATGGTAGCTCGTTACTTTGTGATAGGGGAAAAATTGTGCTGATGGCAGATGCATGGTAATGTCATATACCGGATTCTACACTTGACTTGCACTATAACATCCTGCTCATATCCACATCCATCCAATCCCCACTCAACCCAGTTCACATATCTGATCCGAGACACTCGTCTGATCCAGATCCGATCTGAGACACTCGTCCGATCCATATCCGATCCATATCTGATCCATATCTGATCCGTGTCCATATCCGATCCATGTTCATATCCAAAACCATTCCCGTGCACCTGTGCATTACCCCTTTTAGGATATACCTGTGCCACCAGCTCTCAGTCATTCCTGTCTTTGCCTCTTGGTCATCTCTGCCTCTGGCTATCGGTTATCTCTGCCTCCATCTCAATAAGTTATTCCGTATAAGTTTCATCTCTGAGTTCATAGCCTGATGTTTTGCTGTACTTACTATTATGTTTCTGACATAGCCTCAGACTATGCTTACTTACCTTCCAGCATGCTACCTACAGTATATAGACTCGTAGTACAACTCCTGCAGACCTTAGTCTGATTATTGCTTGTATCCTTACTTATCCTGCTATCTATATAACTCTGTTTCTGTTCTCACTTGGGCTCCAGCCCTTGTAAGTTTCTGGCTCTGGACTATGGGAGTACTCCCTAGTCCAGAGCCTCGACTCTCTGTCCTATAATCACTTTCGGACTTCATCTGATTATAGTCTGTCTTCCATTCCACCTTCGACTCTACCTGCGGTAGTCTTCCTCTGTTAGTTTCTACTTCGGACCTTGTCCAAAGTAGTCTATACTCTCTCTACTTCACATCCGGGCCTACTCCTCCATAGTAGTTATACCACTTCATCCATCCATACACCTATCCATCTATCTGTCCATCTGTCCATCCATCTATCCATCCATCCGTCCATCCATCCGTCTATCTATCTGTCCGTCTACCCATCCATCCATCCATCCATCTGTCTGTCTGTCTATTCATCCATCCATCCGTCCATCCATCTGTTATCCATCCAATGCTCCACTACTCCTGCTTTCAGATCCTTGGACCTTCGGATCCTTATACCTTCGGATCCCTGTACCTTCGGATCATCGGATCCTCGTACCTTTGGATCATTGGATCCTTGTACCTTTGGACCTTCGGACCCTTGGTCCTATGGTCCTATGGTCCAGTCCTATTCTATCCTCCATCCTATTGTAACATCCCTCACTGTTCTACTCTGGACTTCGTCCAAGTAGTCTTGTCATCATCCTCTATCATCCAGGAATAGTTCCGGCACATTACTGCGCTCATCTGGAAGTCCTTCGAAGCTCTATTGAGCTATCCTGCCCTAGATTTTGTCCGGACTACATCCGGACTTCACCAGAACTCTCCCTAGGACTTCATCCAAAATTAAGGGGCAATACTCGGATAAGGGGCACAGCGTATGAGCTGAGGCCAAAGCCCTTTATGATCCATTAACCCTCCAAGCACATCTCTAACAGGTAAGCATCAACTGGTGGTGCTGGTAGTGAAACAGCTTCATATCCTGAAGGAAGCTCATGATGATCTCAGACACAAGGGAGTATTTTCAACATGCACTAGACTTCTCTTACATTTTTGGTGGCCCTATATTACTGATGATATCAAATGGTATAACAGGACTTGTCATGAGTGCCAAATCAAGCAGACCCACCACTTGCACACCCTGCCAACTGTACCTATACCAGGTGGTATATTTAGGCATGCACACATCAATACCATGATGATGCCAAAAGCTGGTGGATTCAACCATATAGTCCAAGCATGCTGTGCTCTGACCGGTTACCCAGAATGGTGGATGCTATGGAAGGAGAATACCAAGCTCCTTAGTTCATTTATCTTCAAGGAATTGTTATGCCAGTGGGGACCTATCACTGAAATCATTACTGACAATGGGCCAGCATTCGTTGCTGCTGTTAATGATCTAGCAGAATGCTATGGGATTCACCTGATACACATCTCTCTGTACAACTCACAAGCTAACAGCATTGTTGAGCAACATCACTATGATGTCTGGTGTGACAGTCTAGCTGGCACTAGCCTTGCATAGGTCCATTTCTATTATTGTCTAGCCCCTATACCGCATAGTGTGACCATCCCTAACCCTAACACTATTGATATATACAGTTACTGAGGTTACCACTCTCTTGCCAGACTATTGTACTGCAGTACTGAGACACATTCCACCAGCCAATGCCCATCAAATGCCCATGCCATGCCAACTAGTTCCATTTGGTGCATAGTACATTCCCATCTCCCACTGCTAATCCCACAACAAGCCTTATTACATGTAGAATGCATGCTGCAGCACATACAGCACTATTACATATTGCTACAGCTAAGTCTCGCATACTCACTACTATTCTCACCTATCAATTCCATGTACTTATGATGTATGATAAAAGACTGCTGACTTCTCCTCCATTCAACACTCCCCTTCTACTGTACAGCAGTAGGAGAAGTCACTTATAATCATTTTTCTTATATCATATCACTCATTAGATGGGTTTCCCATACCACTACCGCTTTTGCTATACAGAAATATATCTTCTTTGAAATACAAATATTTCTAAGAATCCTTTGATGGTCTTCACTAAGCACCAGTATCCATCAGCATCATCGGTATCATCATTATCATGCTATCGCTCTTTGCTGTCCCTCAGCATACAACACTATCACAGTTATTGTTACATGCTATCATGGCACTCATCATTAGCACTCCTAACGGTATCATCAGTACCACCAGCATCATCAGTACCTATCTTTCACAGGATGCTTAATGTCAGCATCCACAGAATCCATAGCACTATCAGCGGCAATGCTATCACTAGCA
>MU173152.1:3167-19046 GCA_016695475.1 Suillus decipiens | reverse complement strand
CAGCACTATTACATATTGCTAGGGCTAAGTCTCGCATACTCCCTACTACTCTTGCCTATCAATTCTGCGTACTTACGATGTATGATAAAAGACTGATGACTTCTCCTCCATTTGATACTCCCCTTCTACTGTACAGTGGTAAGAATAGTCACTTACAATCATTTTTATATCATATCATTCATTAGATGGGATTCCTGTACTGCTACCACTATCACTATATGCAAATATATTTCCTTGGAATTCCAAATATCTTTGAAGGATCCTTTTATGTTCCTCACTCTCAATGCTTCCCTTACCACTACCTTCGCTAAGCACTGGTATCATTGGTTTCATCGCTATCATGCTATCACTCTTTGCTGGCCCCCGGCATACCGTGCTATTGTTACAACGATTGTACGCCCCTATTCATTTTCCCCATTCGCTTATGTCATCATTACTCTAAATGACCACACGGTCCTATGGTCGGACAGCTTATACCTTAACGGTTGTATTCTCACACGGTCAGATGACCGCTATACTTCTTCCACAGTCACTTGACTGTACGTTCTGTTCTATTCTGTTCTTCCATGTTCCCAACTGTTCTACGAACTTCTGTCTGACGTCATATTCTATGACATTCTGTTGACTCACAAGCCTGCCCTAAAGTCTATACGTACTTTAGTATTTAAAGGCCTGCATGTACTTGTAGATTCCTTACTTGAATCTTACTGGGTTTTACCTGGAACATCCCTTTGCTAGAGCCTCGCAACTCTAGTCGTCATTGTGAAATTGTCTTCTAAGTCTTAGCACTCCTAAGTCTTAGTCTGAACACGATTATATTCGACTTAGCCAGTTTTGTCTTGCTTCTCAGCATGAACCTGTCTTAGTTGTCTGACAATGTCGTAGTCTTCTCTACGTAAAGCGTTGATACATTAACGACTGCTGTTCTCTTTTGAACCATCGTTCAACGAGCCCATCCCAGTCGTAACAAAAGATTCAAGTCTTTTCGCATGCCACATATCTATGAGCGCCACGTCATCAGAACCAGACACCCCGATAGTCAACCCGACTCACCACAACGCGAACCTTGACTCTGCCATGATGCAGCCCCGAACAAAGCTTGACTAATACGTACAAGTACCACCAATACCGAAGACAACTATGTCCGGATCATCAACAGTAAAGATCACCTCACCCGAAGTCAAGGCAGGGCTGCCCATGCAATTCGATGGAGCCCCAACAGATGCCAAGAGATGGTTGTACTTGGTGAAAACCTACCTTTCTATAAATGCTGCTTACTATGACACTGATGAAAAACAGATTGCCACAGCCCTTGCCTACATGAAGAATGGGACGGCAGGAGCATGGGCGATGAATTTCTATGCCAGGATATTCGAAGCAGGAGAGGTGTGGGGAAAGTGGGATGAATTTGAAAAGAAATTTAAAGCATCATTCTTCACTGCTGATGCTAAAGTCAGCGCTATGACCAAGATAGGGTGCATCAAACACACCAGGAGCCTTACAGAATATATCGCTGAATTCCATACCCTTATGGCCAAATCGGCCCTCAAAGAAAGCACCGCTCTCATTTACTTCTTCGAGCAAGGGTTGAAACCTGGTCTCCAATGCGCCATTTGTCAGATGGAGACTGTCCCTGTATCCATTGAATCCTACATCTCTGCCGCTATCATCCAGAATGCCAACTGGGAGCAGTATGCCGTGGTAAGGAAAGGAGAAGGGAACGGGAAGAAGAGGAACAGAGAGAAGTACATTCCTAACTCTAGGAGATCTGACCCCGATGCCATGGAGGTCAATCACCTTACTGACGCAGATCACTGCGAATATATGAAGAAGGGCCAATGCTTCCACTGTGCCCAGACAGGCCACCACGCCAATAAATGTCCAAAGAAGAAGGTCCCCGTTAGGAAACAGGAGATCAAAGAAGAAGGAGTTGAGACGAAAGAAGAAGAAGCTCGAAGACTGGCTGAGGATTTTTAATTTGGGAAGCTAAGTCGTCGACATTAGACTTCCCCACTAGACCTTTACAACTTGTATGCAAAGTAGGAGAAAGGAAAGAAATGCGTATCCCAATTACTCTTTTTTCCCAAGTTCGTAAAGATCCAGTTGACACCACAGCAGTCATCGACTCCGGAGCAGCCGGAACATTCATCTCAGACCAATTCATTAAAGACCACCACATCCGAACCCACCCCCTTAAGAAACCCTTTGCCATAACTACTGCCGATGGTAGCTATTCCAAGGGAGGGTTGATCTCTAGGTACTGCATGCTCCACATCAAAATAGATGAGTGTGTCATGTTCGGAAAATTTAACATCATGTGGTTAGGATGACGAGACCAGATACTACTTGGTATCCCTTGGCTCAAAGCTATGAACCCCGTGATCGACTGGGCAGCAGAAACACTATGACTCCCAGCAACTGAACGGTCTACAGAGGTTGAAAGAAGCATTGACGACGCTAGGAAAAGGAATAAATTAAAACCCTTCTTCCGTCCTGATACAACGAGCATGTGGGCCCAATCTAGACTCAGGAAGGCCAACCCTATATTTGAAGGACCCCCACTGAAAGGCTTCGAACCACAACCTATGGAGGTAGATGAGACGCCGAAAGGGGTACCTCTATCACACCCAGAAGAAGTGCAAAGACCTGCATCTCCGATAGAAGAGGACACAAAACCCGCACCAAAGCCAAAGGTCGTCTTACCAATGAGACCAGTATCACCTATAATAAGGCCGAAGAAGAGGATGACGGAGCTAGAAGAATCATTCCGCCCGAAGCCCGCTGTCAAAGAACAGAGGCCTATCGAAGAACAGAAGAAGAATAAGAGGAAGGCAGAGCTAGAAGAATCATTCCACCCAGGACCTGCTGTCAAGGAGCAGCGGCCAATTGAAGAGCAGAAGAAAGGGAAAAGGAAGGCAGAACGAAGCATCAGCACTGAACGAAGGAATCCAATACCAGCCCCTTTTGCATCAATCGAAGAAATCCTCGATGAAGAAGCAACACTGGATCCACCCCTACTCCCCACTGATAATGATGACGAACCACCAAACTTTGATACAAAAGATGACATTTGGATGGATTAACTCACCGGCAACATTCCAGGCATATATGAACTGCACGTTCCAGCAGGAGCTGAATGAAGGATGGCTTATAGTTTACATGGACGACCTCCTTATCTTCTCAAATGATCTAGAGGAACACCAAAAGAGGACACGACGGATACTGGAGAAGTTACGACAGGAGACCCTATTTTGTAAGCAAGAGAAGTGCACTTTCAATGCTGAAGAAGTCGAATACCTCGGCATGGTTATCCACCCCAGACAGGTCACGTCAGATATTGAGAAGGTCGAGGGGATTCAGAAATGGGAAGTGCCGAGGAACATTTCAGAAGTTCGCTCGTTTCTCGGATTCTGCAACTTTTACTGATCCTTTGTCTCACACTATTCCGATATCGCTCGACTGCTGGTTGATCTCACAAAAAAGGATAACAAGTTTACCTGGACAGAGAAAGAGCAGAGGGCCTTTGACACGTTGAAACATGCATTCACCACAAAACCAGTCTTACTTAATCCGGATCCAACAAAACAGTTTGCTATCGCCACTGATGCATCCTTTGTTGCCACAGGAGGGGTTCTCCTCCAGACAGATGAAAACGGGGTCTACCATCCTTGCGCATACCTCTCACAATCACTAAATCCTGCTGAACGCAACTATCAAATCTTCGACAGAGAGTTGCTTGTGGTTATCCGTGCACTTGCAGAGTGGCGCCACTACCTGGAAGGGAGTCCTCATCCGATCATCGTATTCACCGACCACAAGAACCTATTGTATTTCAACATGGCCCAAAAACTGACACGTCGTCAGGCCTGTTGGCAGATGTTCTTATCCGGATATGATCTGGAATTGCATCACGTTGTGGGAAGCAAACTCGCTGCGCCGGACGCCTTATTCTGCTGACCTGATCACGGGACAGGAAAAGACGACAATACTGATCAGATCCTCCTCCCTGACTCCATGTTCATCCGATTACTTGATACCAACCTTGCTGACACCCTTCATACCTCTGACCCACTGGATGACCCAGTGTTTAAAGTCACATCCAATGCCCTGGATGGTGTTTGTCTACCTCCAATGAAATCAGCCCTGTCCAACTGGAAGATTGAACAGGATATCCTGTACTACAAAGATCGTGCCTATATTCCCCCGGCACATCGCCCCAAAATCCTTGCTCGATATCATGACCACCCTACCGTGGGCCACCCTGGTCGTTTTAAAACTGAAGAACTCGTCAAACGGGAAGCTTGGTGGCCAGGTATGGGTTCTTATATTTGAAAGTATGTGGAGGGCTGCGCCTTGTGCCAGCAGATGAAGGTGGATACCCACCCAGTCCGGCTGCCTCTTGTCCCGATCCCATCGTCAGCCACGTGCCCCTTTGCCCAGCTGTCCATTGACCTTATTACTGACCTCCCGGTCTCTGGAGGCTTTGATAGCATCATGGTCATGGTAGACCATGGGCTTACGAAGGGGGTAATTATTACTCCATGCAACAAAATGATTACATCAGAAGGAGTGGCAAAGTTATTTTTAAAACATGTTTACAAAAGGTTTGGGCTTCACAACAAAGTCATATCCAACAGAGGTCCACAATTCCTATCCCGATTCTCAAAGGAGCTAGCAAGACTCCTCGAATACGACATCACGCCATCTACTGCATATCACCCTCAGACAGATGGCCAGACCGAACACCTCAATCAAGAGCTAGAGACGTACTTACATATATATTGCCGCAATAACCCGGAAGACTGGGTAGAGCATCTACCAATCGCGGAATTTGTGCACAACCACAGGAAACATGATGCCTGAAACGCATCACCATTCTTCCTGATGATGGGGTACGAGCTGTGTGCTATCCCACATCTAATCCCCGATTCTACCATACCAACAGCCGAAGAATGCGTCCACATGTTGCAAAAGATCAGAGAAGAAGCCATTTCATGCCACAATCTGGCCATGCAGAAGATGGCCGAATGGTTGTACAGGCAGAAGTATACCCCATGGAAGATAGGAGATAAAGTTTGGCTATCAGCAGAGAATCTACGCCTGAAACTCCCATCGAAGAAGCTTGTGCCAAAGAGATACGGTCCATTCTCGATCACTGCAGTCTTATCACCAATCACTTTCAAACTAGAACTACCAAAGCAATGGAAGATCCACAACACGTTCCATGCTTCTCAGTTATCATCCTATAGTGAAAATGACATATACGGCCCGAATTTCCTGGAACCAGCTCCTGATGTCATCAAGGAAGAGGAAGAATATGAAGTAGAAGCGATATTATCCCATAAAGGGAACGGTAAATGCCGGAGATACTTAGTGACATGGAAGGGGTACTCGTCAGCTGACAATGAGTGGCTGCCAGAAGCTAATCTGGAGAATGCCGAGTGGATATTGAAAGCATATAAAAGGCGACATGACCTGTGAAGTGGCCCTTCAACTCGAACCACTGTCATCACTTCCAATCTGAACACTTTTCATCAGACTATATGCCTTCCACCGTCTACATCCCATCGACACCAGCCTCACCCAATGCCTCCATGTCAGAAATCACAGAATCGTCCATCTCCCAGTTCACCGACACCACCGACGCCCTTATCACCCCCATCCGTCAATGTTCCCCCATCGCTCACGATTACGCTCGCCCCATTGCTGTCATCATCACCCCCGCAGAAGACCACGCCTGCGATACCAACACAGAACAATTCACTTGCTACCTCAATGACCTCGAAGAATATACTTTCATCGAAGCAGTGCTCATGTGTGAAGAGTATGCCATCAAGGTTGACAACAACATCATCAGAAGAGATGCCTTCGCTGCCTCTCTTGTCATCCATATCATCAGAAATGCCATCCTCATGGAACAGTGGGCAAGAAGAGTCGCCAAACCCGAGGTTCGCATTAGCCTCATGCACCTACAGAAGCGTATTAGGGTTCACGCTCTACATCTGTTGCCTCGTGGTTTTGAGGAGGATCTTAGAGAGGGTATACGGGTTGTTAACGAAAGATCAGCAGGAGTCCTTAGACCGCATAGTCCAGATGTGGTGGTTGAGTCAAGCAGACTTGCTCTCACAGATACCACTTTCCCTGCAAATCCTCATTCTACTATCAGCAACCTTGTGGGTTTGCTGGCCACCATTTAGAGCGCGACTGAAACCACCTATCATTGAAAGCATCCAGGAAACCGTTGAAACCTCTCGTGAGGCATGAGACGCTATTAATGATGTAGTAAATGTCCTGAGAGGACAGAGAGCGCCTACTCCACCCCTTCGCACTGTAAATCCAATAGACACTATCCTCCAGAGTCAGACCACACCCCCTGACTATCACCGCCGATCGACCACCCCGTCCCCTGAAGTCATAAAGACTTGGATGGAGGACCACCCTGCGGGACTGTACTCACCAACCCCTATATCACCAACTCTTCCACCTGTAGTGGTAGAACTACCCGAGTTCGTCCCAGTCGCAATGATGGGGGCAATGTCACCTTCGTTGCACAGTGAGCTCATAGCCGCTGCTGAGAAAGAGGAAGAGGCGGTATTCGTACCTGCACCCCGAGACAAGGGCAAGTGCCCTTTTTGAACCATCATCCCGCACGACATGCACCCGATTAAGAAGACTAAAGCAACGGGAAAGAGACGCCGCTCGCAAAGTCAAGACCCTGCTTACAGTCATGTCGCTGTCACCCCTCCTCTACGCCCATCCACTTCCAACCCTGATGCGAATCGCACCTGCTGCGTCTGCAAAGGTGTTGGTCATCGACACAAGAATTGCAAAGAATACCACTGTGTGTATTGCCACACTATCGCCCCCAGACATCTGTCCATTTATTGTCCCCTGTTGAAAGGGAAAGACGTCGGGTTCCCTTATACAGACTTCCATCATCCTGACTTCTACACCGCACTCGCTGCCCTTGAGTTAGAAGAAGATGAAAAATACGCACATCATTGTCAAGAGCAAGATGAGGCCCGTGCCATCGAAAATGACTTTGACGAAGACAGACACTTCATCTCGGATGACCCCATCTACTGGGCTAATCAAAGTGAGTGAAGAACGGTGTCTTCACCATAACAACGGGGGTAATGTTACAACAATTGTATGCCCCTATTCATTTTCCCCATTTGCTTATGTCATCATTACTCTAAATGACCACACGGTCCTACGGTCGGACAGCTTATACCTTGACAGTTGTATTCTCACACAGTCAGATGACTGCTATACTTCTCCCACAGTCACTTGACTGTACGTTCTGTTCTATTCTGTTCTTCCATGTTCCCAACTGTTCTACGAACTTCTGTCTGACATCATATTCTATGACATTCTGTTGACTCACAAGCCTGCCCTAAAGTCTATACATACTTTAGTATTTAAAGGCCTGCATGTACTTGTAGATTCCTTACTTGAATCTTACTGGGTTTTACCTGGAACATCCCTTTGCTAGAGCCTCGCAACTCTAGTCATCATTGTGAAGTTGTCTTCTAAGTCTTAGCACTCCTAAGTCTTAGTCTGAACATGATTATATTCGACTTAGCCAGTTTTGTCTTGCTTCTCAGCATGAACCTGTCTTAGTCGTCTGACAACATCGTAGTCTTCTCTATGTAAAGCGTTGATACATTAACGACCGCTGTTCTCTTTTGAACCATCGTTCAATGAGCCCATCCCAGTCGTAACAGCTATCACGGATATCGGCATATGCTTTCACCACGCTCATCATTAGCGGCCCTCACAGCATCATTGGTATCACCAGTACTAACAGTATCTACCTTTCGCGTGGTGCTTAACGTCAGCATCCACGGAAAATGCAGCACTATCAGCAGCAACACTACTGCTAGCACCGGGAACACTTTATAGGAGCATCACACGTCTTATAGCAGCACTTGACAAAGTATATTCACCTGTAACCCCTTGGGTTGAATGTTCTTGCACTGCAAGGATAGTAGCTAGGCAAGCACTCGACATATACTAGTCTAGGCGGTAGTTTGCTATCAGCCTAGCTAGATTGTAGTCTTTACAATGCACCATTAAGTACTGTACAAATTCTCTTTCTAATGTGTAGGCAGTGCACCATGCCCTTTGGATAGGACAAGGGTTTCCACATTGGGAACAACCAAGGGCATCATGGAGGAATAGACAATGATAGCACAACAAAGAAGACAAGACAAGTGGCACCTTGCACATTGGCCATATTCCTTATTTTAGTTTTCTCCTTCTCTTCTAAGTGCTCACTGAACTTTACCATACTCAGGCATCAAATGGACTATGATTGGTACTAGGATATGGATATGGGGACACTATGATGAAATGGACTTACAGACACCTTTCCCTTCTAGTGCACTCCAAGCAACTGAGGACAAAACAGATGCCAATCACTTGCTCACGCATGAGCACCTCCATCTGCAAAAAGCAAGCCTCTAGACGTTCTAACTCAGCCTGCATATGGAGCTACATGCCAATACCTCCACCAAGAGCATCCTCCATGTATTGCCTAACCTCCTCATCCACACTCTCCCCATCCTCAGATGACTCAGAATCTTGCTCTGCCCTACTCACTACCTTAGCTGAGCGAGGAGGGGAAACTAGCATAGGCTCAGCATCAGTAATGTCAGCTAGTGCATCCAGCATCTTCACCATGCTACTCTTAGAAGTCTCGGTGGTATTGGTAGTCGACGGTACCATTGCCATGGCAGGCACCTTAGAACAGCAACCTATCAAACAAGGTCAGGGACACACCATAACAGCGAAAGCAACCAATGCACCAGTATTGAGTGAGCATTTCTGCTTAATCTTCCAGCAAGCAATGCACACCTTACCAGGCTCTCCAGTGCAAGGCAAACCCTTCCTAGCACAAGTAGCACACTTGACTGCATGAAGTGATCTCAGAGGTTGCATTGCCAAAATGACAGCACCCTTCGCACTACTCAAATGACCCCCTCCCTCAATGCCTTCCATCAGCACATCCTTTGTCATTGCCTTACCGCCATCCACTGTCCCAGCCACAGCCACAGTGCCACTGGTATCACCCTGCTTAGCAAGCATAGCCTGTTGAACTTGTATAGTGAAGCACACATATGCCTTCTGCCCAGCGGCACCTGCCATGACCTGTATTTGCAGTGTCACCAACGATAGTCTATGATCATGACCCTGCTGGTGACATTTGACCAATGTAGCCTGCAAAAGCATCAGCACCATAAGTGGGAAGAAGAAGGAATTTTCCTACCATTGCATGAGCCTACTCCTCCATCCATGCCTTCTTATTCTCCAATGACTCATCACTATCTACCGGTATTCACTTAGCCAGCACATCCATGGTCTTGCGTGCCTCATGAAACTGATTAAACATGCTTATAGCCTTAGGCAGAATCCCAACATTGAAATCAAAGGTCGACATGTCTGGGTAAAGGATAAGGGATAAGGACTTGCTGAGACTGGCAGCCATCTTATAAGCCTCAGTAAATTGATACCTCACTGCACCATGCATTTTCATTACCCCCATTACTGATGCTCACTCTCCATAAATGCCACTATTTAGCACCCACGTCGGCTCTCTCTTTGCACACAGCATCCCTGACCAGGGACAGTCAGCATTTAAAGTACCTGGGGGATGTAGCAACCATATTGCCACTAGGCTCATGTCCTAGCTATTCTACACACGTCTCAGATCATAGCCAAGGGAACCAAAAGTCAAGCAGCACTCATACTGACCATCCAAACTGCATCATCCAACCATGTCCATCCTAAGTCCATCTAGCCCCATTTGGTGCATATTATTTAGTAACTGTTGAAACTGATCCCATGGCAAGTGCTATTACATGTATGTCTTGTGCTGCAGTACCCAGCAGCATTATTACATATTCAGTCTATTTGCCTTGTGTGCTCGCTACTATACTTGCCTGTCCATCCTGGTTGCTCATGCACTATGTTAAAAAGCCTCTCAGATATTTTTTATACTTTACTTCCTCTGTCTGTGGTAGCCATAGAAGTCACTTGTAGTATTAATCCTTTGTTTTATGCAATCCTATCTTTGTTTTTGCCTTAACTTTCGACCTATTGGCACTTAGTACTGCTATAAGTTGCTGTGGGATACTATGAGCTAAGCTCTCATTCTTAGAACTTTGATTTCATTCATGCAGTCTTGGACTGCTACTGGTGACTCTTACCATTGCTGCTGTTTTTGATCATTACCATGGACTAGCGCTCACCTTCAGTAGTTACTGCTATTGCTATTTTGGTATCACTAAAAAGCACCCCTACTGTTGCATTTTTGCTTTTGGATTATCTTGTTCTGCTGTAGTACTGCTGATGGCAGCAACTTTTGGAGTAGTTTCTTGCCTCTATTGTCTAGTCTTACTGCATTCCCTCACTAACTAACTAAAGGAAATTGCTTCTATCGCAGTCCTCTTGGGTCGAACTACATACTCACACCTTCAGTAGGATAAATAGTTGTGTCTATCTATAGGCCAGCTGTTATTTCCTTGTTTCACTGTCAAAAGATTCTTAGAGATATTTGGATTTTAAAGAAGATGTATTTCTGTATAGCAATAGCAGTAGTGGTATGGGAATCCCATCAAATGAATGATATGATATAAGAAAATGATTGTAAGTGACTTCTCCTACTGCTGTACAGTAGAAGGGGAGTGTTGAATGGAGAAGTCAGCAGTCTTTTATCATACATCATAAGTACACAGAATTGATAGGCAAAAGTAGTAACAAATACATGAGACTTTAGCCATAGTAATATGTAATGGTGCAGCATGTGCTGCAGCACACATTCTACATGTAATAAGGCTTGCCATGGGATTAGCAGCAGTAAATGGGAATGTACTATGCACCAAATGGAACTAGTTGGCATGGCATGGGCATTCAATGGGCATTGGCTCATTGAATATGGCTTGGTACTGCAGCACAGTAGTCCAGCAAGGGTGTGGTAACCTCAGTAACTGTATATATCAATAGCATTATGGTTAGGGATGGTCGCACTATGCAGTATAGGGGCTAGACAATAATAGAAATGGACCTATGCAAAGCTAGCACTAGCTAGACTGTCACACCAGATAGCTGCAAAAAGGTTCAGGTCTGTGCTGGATGGGCAGGATGCTTATGAGCAAATAAGGCTGATACCAGAGCATGTGAACTGAACTGTGATGACCACTCCTGATGGGAACATGGTCAGTCATGTTCTCCAGCAGGGCAATTGTAACATGCCTGCAACTTACCAAGCCCTGATAAATCATCTATTTGGTGAGCACCTGGGAAAGTGGATGGATGTGTACCTAGATGACATCATAATATACTCTGATTCACTGCAGGAGCATATCAAGCATATCAAGACTGTCCTGAAGGTACTGGACAGGGAGAAACTTTACCTAAGCCCAAAGAAGATCCAGTTCCTGTGCAGGATGTCAAGATTTTAGGGCACATCATGGGGAATTATGGCATCTGGATGAACCCAGAGAAGGTTGACAGTGTGATGAACTGGAAAATGCCAACTAACTGCTGAAACAACAACAACTCTGCTGGATGGCAGAGAAAATTGGATCAGTGCTACCTAGCTGCTATAGCCTAGAGGACAGTGTTTAACCTGTAGGGATCTCAATCTGGTGTAAGTGTAATAGTCAGTAAATACAGAGGGATCACAAGTCTGAAGGTAAAATAGCAAGTCCAAGGGCAAAATTGCAATGACCAATGCACAGAAATATTGGGTCCAAGGGTCGGCTGCTATGGGTATGACTAGTATGAGCAGGGTGTCATTGGGTTGTGCATGATTTAGAGGTGACAGTATAGGAAAAGGGGGTGACAGTCGTCTTGGATGGTAAAGATTTGTAAATTCAGAGAGGATATAGATATAGGTAGAGACAGTGACCCTAAGCTTTGGGGATGTACCCCTCTACTACTGCCTGAACATTGGGTGCAGATTATGGGTCTGCTGGCACTATTTAACTATCTACATGAATGTCTGGAGTGATATAGGCAATTCTAGTAGTGAGCTATTGGGTCTGATGTTCTATGTAATAGGCCATGAGGTGCTGTGGCTTTGTGGGAATACACATGATAATGCTGCATGCATTTGTTCAGTAAAGGAAATATGAATAACTATGCACCAGTTTGGATAGATAAGACTGGACTGGACTTATGGGGGACAGGATATCGGGTATGTGTCAGGTCCGCAAGTATAGGCATCGGCTTTGGTATTGGGTGTGTGGGTCAGGTCAGGTTCACTATCAGGTGCCTCAGGACATGATATGAGTGGTAAAATGAGTTGTTTGGCGGTCAGTCATGGTTTGACTGTCACATTCCCCAGGAACTTTGAATACTGACCATCCCTGGTCAGTGAAAACACTTCTCCAGAACACTGGGTCAGGTCACATGACCTTGGGAAGTAGAAGTGGCCAGAAGTTCTGTGGTTCCCTATATAAACCCACAACCCTTAGCCACACCTTCTTTTTCATCTTTCTTTTCTTTCTTTCATCACCTACTATGTCTTTTCAATTCGATTCCATTACTGCGCTGTTGCCTGAGGCTGAATCTATTCAGTGCAGTTTTGCCAAGACCTGAGAGAAGGTAGCCACAGAGGCTAAGTGTGTGCCTGACAATAGGCCAAATTTGGTAGTGGAGGAGGAAGAATGGTGTCATCACTGGTACAAGGTTTTGGTGTGCCCACTTAACTGTGTATCTTTTTTGGCTGCTGATGAAATAGTAGTCTGACCTCAGGTCATTGATTGCCACTGGCAAGGATAAGGGGATAGCACTAGCACTAATGGCAGATGAAATTGCTAAGGGTAAGGAGATGGTGGACATCCATAATTGCTATGTAGATCAGCTGTGCATGGTGAAGGAGCAGATTGCTAGGCAAGCTAAAATTAGAGAACAGCAAGAGTCCCATCAGGGGCAAGGTCAGGACATTACTATGAAGGAGCAGGGTGATGAGGATGAGGGTGAAGAGGAAGTGGATGGTCCTGTGTTGCATTCCAAGTGAGTCCACAAGGCTAAGGCATCAGCCCTGAAGGTGCAAAATTTTGGGTCCACTGATGCTACTGACTAATTATTACATACATAGGCTTCTGAGGACCTTGGAGATGGACTTGTGGTTCATGAGGTGCCATGTGCATGCTGTGAGAAGAGGGAGATGGAATGTATTGGGCTGGAAGGTCAGGGGTGCAATGACTATAGGTCATCTAAGCAGGCTTGCATGTATTCTTGTGCAGGTGAGTCTTTGCTGCTCTTGTCTTTCTCTTATTGATATGATTAGGTATGCCACATCCCAAGCTGAAGGCTAGCGCTGCCTTGGTAGGTAGCTCTTGTTGCCCTACTGCAGGGCTGAAAACTTGGGTGGTGTCATCCCACAGGTCCAAAGGGCCAATCATGGTTTCTGACATCGATGATTTGATCTTGCTTGGTCACACTGGTGGATCCAAGCCATACATGATGATGCCTGCTAGGAAAAGAAAGTTGGCAGAGGTGGAGGAAGAGGATTTCACATTAGCCAATTTAGGTCTGTGCAGAGATGACTTGGTGATGGCTGGTAAGCTTCAGGGTGTCCATGCAAAGTTTTGCACCATCCAGGGGTTGATGGCCAAGGTCGCTAACAAGTTGGACATGATGCATGTGCATCTTAACAAGAAGGCCAGGGGTTAGGTACTTCCTCCTTTCAACATCCTTTCTTCTAGCTCTTGTACCATAGCATCTCCATCATGTACAATGTATCTCAGTTGCTTTTAGCAAATTATCCAAGCAAATCTTTGCAATGTCTGAGGGAGTCCAATGTGTCCAAAGTCAAATCTATGTCTATGTCCATATCCCATACATCCAAGTCTTAGGTCCACACTAGGTGTCCCCACTAAGGTGCCTAAGAAAATTTAAGAAAGTAAATAGTAAGCATTGGAGTGATTCGAGCAACATAATAGGACACATGTCCAGACATTTGCATTAACATCTTCAAGAAGACACTTATCATGATAGCCTCATGTCCCAGGCATCTACAAACATGAGGCAAGTCAAGTATTAGATTCCTCTACCAAGCCCACCTCAGCTTCTAGTAAAATTGGGCTTCTTATCCCAAGCTCCACACCTGTATGAACATTCAAAGATCACAGAGAAGGCATATACTGTCACAGTTTTAAAGATAGGTGTCCTGTTGAAGAAGATTGAAGGGCCCTTGTATACTGGTGACAATCAGCAAGGATGGCATAGAGAACCTGGCACCATTCAAGTAAGACACACCTCTGGTATCCAACACACTTTGCACACTTACCTGGGTTGCATCTACCAGTTGGTTAAACACAGTGAGTAATGCAACAAATGACACATATCTTCAATTGTTCAATAACCACTTCCAATAGGTCCTGAACTACCTTCTTGTAATCTCATCCACAGTCAATGACAGTGCTCCGAACCTGAAAGATATGGCCACAAACTTGAAGAACGGCCAAGGATTCACTGTGAACATCATCAGTGGGGCATTTGTCGAGAATGCAAATGCAACTGCTATAGATGCTCCTCATGACTTCAATGAGTAGACTCTCAGCAGCCTAACAAAGGAGAAATTCATGCATGTGCACCTTCATGAAATGATATATGTGCTAACAACAACATGTTCAGGTGCAAATAAGAGGCTCACACATCAAGGAAAGCACTTTTAGTATGGAATGCAAAGTAATTCCATTTCATGCCAAGCCCACTTGCTCGCTGACCATGTCACCTCCCAACATCTCTACAAATTGATAGACATCACCCACCCAGTCACAGGTGAGCAAAACAACATGCTCATCCTCCTGCATGCCAAGTACACTCACATCTGCAAAGACATGCTCACAGAGAAAGGTGTTATCAATCTCACAAAGTTCAAACTTATCGTGCATTTGGGCAACATCTTGTATGCCTGAGTTGGAGATGCATACAGGATCACTCGTCCATCATGGGTGCTGGCAATGGCTAATACTATGGTTCTTCAACATTTGCCAGTGTGTTGGATGATGCAGAGAGGAAGCTAAGGATTGAACCAAAGGGAGTTAAGTCACAGCATATTTGTAGAGACAGCACCACAGAGAAAAAGGAAGCATATGGTCCAAGTATTGTGGTTGACAAATACCAACTTGCATGTTTGACTATGCCACAGAGAAGAAGGAAGCACATCTAGTTGATTATGTAATTGTATTTGTTGCACATTGGCTTGATCTTTGAAAGATAAGTGAACACTTCATCATAAATGCACAATTGTAACAAAATTCTTACCTGAGTACTCCTGAGTAATCAGCTCCTAATGCTGGCATATTCTCACAAGTTGCAAGCTGTTCACATACTGAGGGCAGTTGCAATAGGTACTTCAGTATAGTTTGCCTGCTTTTCTTATTTTGGCACTGGTGAAAACTTTCAAAATTCAAACTATATATATTTATGTGCCTCCATTGCATATGATGAGTCCCTGAGTAGCCCTGACTTTTTCATTGACTTTCTTACCTTTGCTGGCCTAGATGTTTGGAAAAGTATGTTATATCTATCCCATCTGATGCTAGGCACATCTATTGACTCAACCTCTTCAACCTCTCCAGGCAGAACTGGCCATAAATATTCTTGTCATTGGTGGCAGGATTGCAGGTCTTTCATGTGTGATAGCATTGAGATGAGCCAGCCATTGTGTTGTTGTTCTTGAACAATACTCAGATTCAGATCTTTCAAAGGTCAGTATCCAACAACCATCTATGTCATAGCATTATCATTGCGCCACTGAACAGATGTTGCATGGAGGCATTTGGTTGCCTCCAAATGTCTCAAAAGTTCTCTTCCATTGGGGCCTCAAGCATGCTCTTTGGCAAGTATCCACAACATCCA
>MU173151.1:5654-27759 GCA_016695475.1 Suillus decipiens | reverse complement strand
CTTGAGGTCAGGTGACTATTAGTGACTATTCTAGGTAAAAAAATGTCAATTATGTACTTGTGGGGCCTATGTTGCATGTTTGCAGAAATTGCACCAGGTAAACAGTGTGAGTTTTGTGAGTTTTTTATAGGACAACCTTACATAATTAAATTTCTGAGGTCACCTGACCTTTGTGGGAATTCTTTGGCATAGTTTTCAGAACCAAAACATATGTGAAGACAGTCATGGAAAATGAATTAGAAATAATAAGAAAAGAGGAAAGAAAAAAAAAGTAAGATTGTGCACTGATTTTTGAGAGCTTAGTCAGCCATGCACCAGACCAGTTTGGTGCAGGTCACTGGGGGTCAGCGAAGAGTGATTGTGTGATAGCGATGAAACTGATGATACTGGTGCTTAGTGAAGGTAGCAGTAAGGGAAGCGTTGAAAGCGAGGAACGTAAAAGGATCCTTCAAAGATATTTGGAATTTAAAGAAAATATATTTGCATATAGCGATAGCAGTAGCGGTACAGGAATCCTGTCTAATGAATGATATGATATAAAAATGATTGTAAGTGACTATTCCTACTGCTGTACAGTAGAAGGGGAGTATCAAATGGAGGAGAAGTCATCAGTCTTTTATCATACATCATAAGTATGCGGAATCGATAGGCAAGAGTAGTAGCGAGTATGTAAGACTTAGCCCTAGCGATATGTAATAGTGCTGCATGTGCTGTGGCATGCGTTCTACATGTAATAAAGCTTGCCGTGGGATCAGCAGCGGTAAATGGGAATGTACTACACATCAAATGGAACTAGTTGGCATGGCATGGGCATTTGATGGGCATTGGCTCGTGGAAATGTGTCTCAGTACTGTGGTATGGTAGTCCAGCAAGAGCGCGGTAACCTCGGTAACTGTATATATCAATGGTGCTAGGGTTAGGGGTTGTCGTGCTATTCGGTATAGGAGCCAGACAATAATGGAAATGGACTCATGCAAGGCTAGTGCCAGCTAGACTGTCACACTGGCATCATCAGTACCTATCTTTCACAGGATGCTTAACATTGGCATCCATGAAATCCATAGCACTATCAGCGGCAATGCTACCGCTAGCATCAGCATCACTTTATAGGAGTATCACGTGTCTCATATCAGCATTTGATGAAGTATATTCACCAGCAACCCCTTGGGTCGAACATTCTTGCCTTGCAAGTATAGCAGCTAGGTAGACTTTGACATATACTAGCCTAGGTGGTAGTTCACTATCATACTAGCTAGATTGTAGTCTTTACAATTGGAGCCCACCACGAGGGGTTCTTTGGTATATTTCCATCTTTGCTCAAAACTGCTTACTGTGTATTTCACACTGACAGTTCCAGATATCAACCCATACCGAGCACTTACTCATGACTATGTTCTATATGCCATTATGCCACATGCTGGCAGCACTGTTCTTCAATGGTAACCCAGTGGACTTGCTAATGTTTCTCATTATGGTAGATCAACTAGCCAACATGGCTGGTATCACAGAGGTAGCGCGTATCAAATTGGCCACATGGTACACTCACCCTGATGAAGCCAAGGTATGGGAGTGTTTAGATGAATACAATGGTAATGATTATGAAGAATTCGCTAACACAGTTTTGTATGCATATCCAGGTCACGGCAACGAAACATTCAAGTGCACAGTAGCTTGCCCAGCAGATGCTCCACTGATGGACTCCTATGAGGAAGACGCTATTGAGTACTCTGACACAGGTACACACCATGCCATAATATCCCCTATTACTGACACCAAAGAACAAATGATGCCTACTGACATCATGACAACTCTGCTAATGTTCAAAATCATACCAACAGCATGCCTAGACAATGTCCCAGTACTAGCAGCATCACTGCTCAACATAGCGCTAACGCCAGCCCAACATAGCAAACCAAGTTTGTTACCAGATGATATATGCAATGCTGACAATACTGTACATGATTCTCATAGCAAAATGCTTATCCTCCTAGAGAGCGCGATTACTGTTACCCATAACGCTACTACCAACAAAGAAGCAGACACCACCAAGATAGAGCATGAATGTCTACCAATGAGGTATAGTATCAATATCGAAGCAACTCTGTTCATAGATGCAATCACTGAAGCTGTTACTGAATGTCCACTGCTAATTGAAGTATTGCCATTACAGATAGAGATTATGCAGCAGAACCTGCAGCTGCCATGTGCACCCAGGCTAGTGCCTATAGAAGAAATACCAGATGCCAACAACAGCCACCCTAGGCCTTATAGTATCATTTGCCATACAACGGCTAACAGGTTTATCACTGCTCACCAGCATCAGCATTTGGCTTGGGAAGCAAAGCGCTGCCCTCAGCGTGCTAGCAACCCATTAATATTTGTTTCACAGTATGACAGGCCATCACATGCCTGCATAGTGCTATCATGGTATGAAACTGTTATATTCCATACATCTGATCCAAGATCCGATCCAATCTGATCAATCCTGCTTCTATCCGGACCACAGATCCAATCTGGATCACTCATCCAATGCGCTACAACTTCTTGTGTTCTAAGTCCACTGCATACTTGCTTCTATCCCCTTTCAGTGATCTGCCTGTACCAGTGTCCCGGCTGTGTATATTCCTGTCCTACTTACTGATCCGTTACCTGTGCTTCATATCCAACTCGCATTTGCTGATCCGCTGCGCATTTACTAATAGACTTTCGTTATACTTTGTGCATAGCCCTCCGGTCCTGGATTCATTGATTGTCCATATGATCTACCTACAGTATATAAACTACATGTAAAACTCTAGAGAACCTTAGTTCGAATATCATCTTAGATTCTGCTCATTCCGTTCATCTGAACCAATCTGTTCCCAACTCTAAGTATCTTCCGAGACTTAGGATTGATTCCTATAGTCTACATTTCTGACTCTACCTCCGGTAGTCCATATCCATTAGTTTCTAGTACGGACCTTGTCTGCTACTAGCCTTATACCTCGCATTCATCCTTATGCTCCGGATATGCTCCGGATGTACTCCTTCCACCCATACATTTCGGATATACACCGGACATGCCATATCCGATACCTTCGGATCCACTACGCAAGCACATCCAGACCCTCGGACAAAGGCTACTCCTCTGAAATAAAGGGCAGTACTCGGGAAAGGGGCACAGTGCATGAACTGAGGCCAAAGCCCTTCGGACCTCTTACATATTGAGTATGGTCTTAACAGTATATTCGAACTCACACCTTTCCGAGTACAATCTCTGTGATCACCTATATCATGCCTCCACACAAAACTCAGAACTCCCTCCAAGTAGCTGGACTTGGTCCGATCCAACGAGACCCCACACCCATTGTCCAAACATTTACCAGTTTCTTTAAGTGCCATGCAAGCATGAGCAACATAGGACAAAGCATCTCAGCTCATCTCGCCAGACCGGATCCGGTTACACCAACCCCAAACATGGATAATCTAGACCCTGATCCATGCCCAACCATCTGTTTCAATGACGAGTTGCACGATGATCCACCAAACAACGGAGATGAGGATCTGGACGTTGGGTCCCCAGACAATGAAGAAGATGATGACCATCTTAGCCCCCAAGACCGGGTCTTAGCCCAACTATCAGTCACCATCAACCATCTCGCTTGCAGTAGCCATTGTAATAACACCTCAGATGATAGCAAGGTTAAAATCCAGGAACCAGATACCTTCGATGGATCTGAGCCTCACAAGCTCTGAGCATTCTTTGTCCAGTGTGAGCTCAACTTTCAAAGCAAGCCTAATGTTTTCCGTTCTGGATGCACTAAAGTCAATTTCACCCAATCCTATCTCAAGGGAATGGCTCTCAAGTGGTTTGAACTGGATCTCCTTTCAGACGAAAATAGTATATGTCCAGATTGGATGGATGACTACTCCAAGTTCATGCTCGAGCTCCAAACCAACTTTGGACCTCACAATCCATCCGGAGATGTGGAAATGCAGTTAGAGCAACTTCACATGCGTGATGGACAGCACATCAACAAGTACATTGTAGAATTCCAATGACTTGCATCCCAAGTACGGGAATGGGGAGACAGAGCTCTACGACAACAATTCTATAATGGTCTTCTGGCTCGAATCAAAGATGAGATCAGTTGCATGGGCAAACCCACCACCCTCTCAGAATTCAAAACCCTCACCCAGACCATCAATTCCCATTACTGGGAACGTAAGGGGGAAGTCACCTGGGAAAACAGATCGACCCTTTCCAACCCTCCTAGACAGTCGGTATCTGACCAGACAAATGCTAACTTGTCTGGATCCGAAACAACTAGATCCGCGAAATCCAATCCTGCAGCCTCTCCCACTCCTAAGGTTCCAGACCTCCCCAATGGGATTGGAGCTGATGGGAAGTTAACCACCGAGGAGTGTCAGAGAAGGTTTGACAAAAGACTCTGTATGTTCTGTGGCAGACCCGGTCATACTGCCTGGAATTGCACCAAGTCAACCTCATGCACAGCTAAAGGTCATGCTACAATACTTGCCCCAGAGGCAGATCCAGAAGCCTCAGATGAGGCAAAAAATTAGTCCGCGACCCTCTTGACTCCGTATGGAATGGGGGTCGCGTTAACCCAACCCATACAACAGAGCTACAACTCAATGCTGTAACCCTTCCGGATCCAAACTCTTTATGCCCATATGTCTCTCTTCCGTCTTTCTCCAATATATCTGAGTTTCCCACCCTCATAGATTGTGGCTCTTCTCACTGCTTTATAGACACTAGCTTTGTCTGAAAACATAAAATTCCTACTTATCAGATTCCTCCACTACCGCTCCATTTGTTTGATGGTACCTGCAATAACAATATTTCCGAAGCCATAAACCTGTCTGTCTGATTTTCCTCTGGCATAGTCACCTCTGATACATTCTATGTTACCCCCTTGGATTCTTCTTGTTATATTGTCCTCGGATATAGCTGGCTCACCCGACACAATCCATTGATTGACTGGGTATTGGGTAGCATCGAGTTCCGGACAACTATACAAAAAACATCATCAAACCCATCCATATCATCACTGCCTCTGGATATTCCATCCGCAGCAGAAGTTTCCCATTCGAACCCTCTGCTACCTCTGGAAGTTCCATCTGAGGTAGAAACGTCCTTTCTGACACATCTGTTGCCTCTGGGCACCCCATCCGTGGAAGAGATCTCTCCTCCAACCAAATCCGAACCCTCCGTTGATGCCTCGGTCCCTAACATATCCCTGATAAATGCAGTGGCATTTTGCCGTGCCTGCAAGTTAGAAGGATCTACTCAATTCAGCATCTACCTCCATCCATCTGAAACCTACTTCTGATCCACATCTGTATCATCTGATCCTCCAGACCTCTCCAGGATTCCCTCCGAATACCATGAGTTTGCAGATGTCTTTGACAAGGGCAAAGCAGGGCAGCTTCCCCCTCACCGACCCTATGACCTCAAAATTGAGTTAGAGGAAGGGGCCAGTCCACCTCTCGGAACCATATACTCTCTTTCTCCAGTCAAGCTTGAAGCCCTCCGGAAGTTCCTTGATGAAAACATCTCATCTGGACTCCTCCGATCCTCGTCCTCCCCTCATGGAGCCCCTGTCCTGTTTGTCAAAAAGAAGGATGGCTCCCTCCGTCTTTGTGTAGACTTCCAAGGCCTTAACAAGATCACCAAGAAAGACCGATATCCATTACCCCTCATTGCCGACCTCCTAGACTCCCCGAGCTGTGCCAAAGTCTATACCAAAATTGATCTCTGTTCTGCTTACCATCTCATCCGGATAGCGGAAGGAGATGAGTGGAAAACCTCCTTCCATACATGCTATGGCTCCTATGAATGGTTGGTAATGCCAGAGGGTCTTACAAACACGCCAGCAGCTTTCCAACACTTTGTTAATAGTGTCTTTGCTGATATGCTGGATATATGCATTATCGTGTATCTGCATGATATTCTCATCTATTCTGAAGACCTTATGAGTCATAGGAAACACGTCTGAGAAGTACTACACCATCTTCGTAAACATCGACTCTATGCCAAACCTGAAAAATGCGAATTCCACTCATCCTCTGTCGAATATCTTGGTTACCAGCTATCTCCGGAAGGCTTGACAATGTCATCCGAAAAAATCCAGTCTATCATTGACTGGCCAGAACCTCGGAAGGTCAAGGACATTCAATCCTTCCTCGGATTCACTAATTTCTATCATCGATTCATATTCAATTACTCAGATATCGTAGTTCCCCTCACTCAGCTTACATGCAAGGGAGTTCCGTGGAACTTCTCTGAGGACTGCCAGAAATCCTTTGAAACACTCAAGAAGGCCTTCACTTCCGCTCCGGTACTCACCCACTGGATTCTGGATGTTCCTATAGTTGTGGAAACTGATGCCTCTGACTATGCTATTGCTGGAATACTTTCCATTGTATGTCCGGACTCAGAGCTTCGTCCAGTTGCCTATTACTCCCGTACACTATCTGCACCAGAACTCAATTATGACACCCACGACAAGGAACTCCTAGCCATCCATGAGGCTTTCTGGACCTGGTGACATTACCTAGAAGGCTCATCTGAGCCTATAGATGTCATTACAGACCACAAAAACCTCGAGTATTTTTCCACTACCAAACTCCTCTCTTGCCGTCAGGCTCGCTGGTCAGAATTCCTCCATCAGTTCAATCTCATCATCTGTTTCTGTCCTGGAAAACTTGGAGCCAAACCGGATTCCCTGACATGACATTGGGACGTCTACCCCAAAGAGGGGGATAAGGACTACGCTCAAGTTAATCCTCATAATTTCCATCCAGTATTCACTTCTGAACAATTAGCTTCATCCCTACAAGCCACAACCCTAGCACCTCCAGTCCTTAGAGCAGCTGTCCTTATGGATATGGAAAATCTTCAGAAAGACATCCTGACCACACTTCCCAATGACCCCATTGCCAAAATGCATCTTCCAGTACCTTCGGATCCAAGATGGACAGTGAGTGATAGTGGATTCCTTTGCTGTGATAACCGTATCTATGTCCTGGAAGCCAATGACTTATGATTACGCGTCCTCTGTAACTGCCATGACCACCCCCTATCCAGACACTTCAGACAAAATCGTACCCTTGAGCTCATCTGACATGACTACACCCAGCCCAGAATACACACCTATGTAAAGGATTATGTCAGGTCCTGCACTTCCTGCGCTTAAGCCAAAGTTCTGAGACACAAGCCATACGGATTACTCAAGCAACTCCCTGTTCTGGAGAAGCCATGGAATTCCATCTCTATGGACTTTATTGAGCAACTTCTGGACTCCTCCGGCTATACAGCTATCCTTGTCATCATAGACCGACTATCCAAGCAAGCCATATTTGTTCTGACTCATGACACCATAACCTCTCTGGATCTCGCCCGTCTCTTCCTCCTTCATGTATTCTCCAAGCATGGTGTTCTGTCCCATGTGACCTCGGATTGAGGAACTGAGTTCATATCCCACTTCTTCCAGTCCTTAGGGAAAGCATTAGGCATGGTCCTGCACTTCACATCCGGATATCATCTGGAAGGGGACGGACAAACTGAGTGTGCCAATCAAATGCTGGAACAATACCTTTGGATCTATTGCAACTATCAACAGGACAACTGGTCCGAGCTGTTACCCCTAGCAGAGTTTGCATACAACAACGCTCCAAGTGCTACTACTGGGGTATCACCCTTCTTTGCCAATAAGGGCTACCATCCAAATATTTCCATCCATCTGGAGTGTGATCTATCCTCCATCTGTGCCCAGGAATATGCCCTGGACCTTAACAAACTTCACCAGTTCCTCCGAGAAGAAATGTCCAAAGCACAGAGATGCTATCAAGGACCTGCGGACGCTAAAAGACAACCTGCTCCGGACTTCCGGGTTGGAGAACAAGTCTTCGTTAAAGCCAAGTACTTCCATTCCACTTGCCCATCAAAGAAGCTTTCGGAAAAGAATTTAGGACTATTTGAAATTATATCTCGTCTGGGCACACATTCCTTCGCCCTCCGACTTCCGGATTCCATGCATTCTGTACATCCTGTATTCCATGTCTCCCAACTAGAGCCAGCAATTCCAGACACCATCCCCAATCACATTCAACCTCCTCCTCCTCCAGTCCAGGTTGATGGAGAACCAGAATATGAGATATCTGAGATCCTGGACTCTAGACTTGATCGTCGTAGACGCCATTGTCAACTTCTGTACCTCGTCCAATGGTCCAGATATGAAGGGACAGATGAAGAGACTTCATGGTTACTTGCTACTGAGCTTGGAAATGCATCTGAACTCGTATCTGACTTCCACTCTGCATATCCAGACAAACCTGGTCCTATTCAACTCTGAAGTACATGGATGATAGACAAAATACAAGTACAAGTATCGGAAAGGGCCACAGGACTAGAAAAATCTACATTTCCATAGACTCATCCGCCCCTCCGGATCCGTCCTCCTCACTTCCGGAACCCTTATTCATCTCCTCATCTTCCTCCTCCACATCTGACATTGTCCGAACCTCATCCGATGGGATCCGAAGCCCCAACCGAAGCTCCCCAAACAGCAATGCCTGAAACTCCCTCTGTTGTTGGAGGAACACCTCCAGTCCGGCGCCCATCCAGTCCATTGCAGTCCTACTTCCTTCCGCTGCCAGGATGCTGCACTCTAGGAGAGAATTGGTCTGAGCCAACTCGGCCAGGACGTTGTTAATGGCTGTCAACAAGGATTGTCTGTCATCCTCCACAACTTCCGAGGGATCTGGACTTGGACTCCTCTGACATCTCTTACCCTTGCCCCTTGGAGATGGGGATCCAACAGCACACTGTCTCTTCTTGCCCTTGGCCCTTGGAATCTTGACAGATCTGGGCCTTCCAGGACAAGTGCCCTTGTCCCTATGACATGGATCACAAGACTTGATCTATCTGAGAGTCCATTAGCTTGGATCCGAAACGGCTCTATAGACTCACCAGGGCATTCCTATCCGTGTCCATCCACAGACAGATCCGACCCTTCCCAGCGCAACATGCACAGGATCCGTCATTGTCCAAAGACAAAGCACAAGACTTCTGGAAGTTAGGAAGGGAAACAGAACAAACATCTGAAACTCACTGTCTCTGCCGCTATTTCCTTCCACCTTTTTTCCTCTGCTGCTGCCCTCCACTTCTTGACCTCCTCTATCTTCTGCAGATCTTCCTGATGTTTCCATTCCTCCTCCTCCTTGCGTTTCCGTTCCTTGTCAGCTTCAGCTGCAGCTTTGGCAGCCGTCAATTTCTTCTCCAAGTCTGCTACAAGGTCTGCAGCAGAGTCAGGAATATGGGATCCTTCTCCAGACATGATAAAAGCAGTTGTTCTTTGAGATATAGAAAAGTGGGGATTAGGAACCACTTCAGACGTCTGACATCCGTATATCTGTCAGATTACAGACTCAGCATGTCAACCATCAACTTCTCCATCGTCTTGCATTAATTTCATCCAATCTGGATCGACACTTCTTATGCCTCAGGGGTTCGGCCCTAAAGGGGGGATACTGTCATATTCCATACATCTGATCCAAGATCTGATCTGATCTGATTGATCCTGCTTCTATCTGGACCACAGATCCGATCCGGATCACTCATCCAATGTGCTATAACTTCTTGTGTTCTAAGTCCACTGCATACTTGCTTCTATCCCCTTTCAGTGATCTGCCTGTACTGGTGTCCTGGCTGTGTATATTCCTGTCCTACTTACTGATCCGTTACCTGTGCTTCATATCCAACTCGCATTTGCTGATCTGCTGCGCATTTACTAATAGACTTTCGTTATACTTTGTGCATAGCCCTCCGGTCCTGGATTCATTGATTGTCCGTACGATCTACCTACAGTATATAAACTACATGTAAAACTCTAGAGAACCTTAGTTCGAATATCATCTTAGATTCTGCTCATTCCATTCATCTGAACCAATCCATTCCCAACTCCAAGTATCTTCTGAGACTTAGGATTGATTCCTATAGTCTACATTTCCGACTCTACCTCCAGTAGTCCATATCCATTAGTTTCTAGTACGGACCTCATCTGCTACTGGACATACTCCTTCCACCCATACGTTTTGGATATACACCGGATGTGCCATATCCAATACCTTCAGACCTTTGGATCCGCTACGCAAGCACATCCAGACCCTCGGACAAAGGCTACTCCTCTGAAATAAAGGGCAGTACTCAGGAAAGGGGCACAGTGCACGAACTGAGGCCAAAGCCTTTTCGGATCCCTTACATATTGAGTATGGTCTTAACAGAAACCAGGACAAGAGGTTTTCATTGCCGAAGAAAGAGTTAATCAAAGAAGAAGAGTAGTGCCATTCCCAGCGCTCATATATCTGCCAGTGGTAACCCAATGGCACCATCCCACACCTATACCGACACTTGCTAATACCACCCTCATTCATAAAAAACCACAAAAAAACAAAGAAAATGATATACTCCAAGTATGATACTCTCTGTTCTACCCTGTGCTTCGACCAGTGACCATTTTCATTTCACTATATATCATGCCTATGCAGCACCACTCACATATGATACTTGCCATGAGCGCAGAGACAATATACTTACACAAAGGACTATCGAAGACTGACTAATAACACACACAGACATTTACTGTACTTTTCATTTTCTACCATGGAGGCAGTGCACCCCACCCATTCATTTATCAAATGGACAAAGAAGTATACCAATAGTCATCAGCAGTATCCCAAAGGCAGGAATAGACAAAGGCAGAAGTAGTGATGAAGACAAGATGAGCAGTACCTCACATGGCCCCCAGTATCTTTTTTCTTTTATCTTAACTATGCATGAGTGGTTGCTTACCTTATGTTCCTTTTACCTTAGGTGCCAAATGGACTAGTGCACAGCATCTGGACATGGCATTTTGATGGCATTAGGACTCAAGTGGACCATGGACACTTAGGATTCACACATAGGATTCAGGCAAGACTATAAGTGCCTATCATTACTAAGGACCATGCTATCCTAAGCGCTACTCTATAGTACAAGGAGGAAAGGAGAGAAAAGGACTAAGTACTCTGATTATTTTCTAAGGCAGTCCAAGTAGCCATGGAGGTATTTCATCCCAGCTACCATTTCTTTCATCAGGCCCTCTGCCTGAAGAAAGTGCGCCTCCAAGCACTCCAGCTCAGTGCCCATCAAGAACTCTAGGTCCTCCTCTTCCCTCAGCTCCTTTAACTGCCACTGGAATAGTGCCAAGTCAGTGGGAGTCTCCTCCCTGGCCTCTGCAACCATGGCAAGGCTTTCCTTCCTTGCTACCTTAGCTGGGCATGGTGGTGAGGCGACCATGGCATCTTCTGTGTCAGAGAGCTCAATAGCTCCCTCAGGTGTCTTGTGACACCTGGTCATAATGGTACCCTTGGATGGGCCAGGCACCATGATCTCCACCACAGGAACTCTAGTATGACAAACTATAGAAATAAGTTAGCAAAAGCGCAAAGTCCAGAAAAAGAAAAGAAAACTCACCAGTATTGTGTGAGCATCTATGTTTTGCTCTGCAGCAAGGGACACACACCTTGCTGGGCTCACCAATGCACACTAAGTCCCACCTAGTGCAATTGCTGCACTTGGTGGGCAAGTACAGTTCCTTGCTGTTATTGGACACGTGCATGCGGCCCACCTTCAGCTAAAAAATGAGAACATTAGCAAATCTAGCCAAGTATAAGTGATAGAAAAGAACTCACCATAGATTGTTCAACCTCTGATTCCACCACCACTGTGCTTTTCTTAGTGGTGGGGCACACCTTCCTCTTTGGCATGGGGGCCTCTTCTTCATCCTCTTCATCAGCCTCAGCACCAGCCTCTGCTACCATGGTGGCCTCCTCCACTACCCTTTCTTTCCCCTTACCCTTCTCCATCTCCTTCACTGCTTGCTCTGTGGCTACCTTCTTTGCATGCAGCTGATCGCAAAACAGCTGCGTGGACTCTACTACCAAGCTGGCAACAGCAATCTCAGCCTCAGACAGTGTTAGCACATGCCCTAACTCAGTGCCTTCCTTGTGGCAGCGCTCTAAGTCAAGCTAGAAAAAATGCTAAGTCAAAATCAATAAAGAAATAGAAGGAGAAAAACATACTGTCAGCTTATCCCAGCCACTGATCCAGATCTCTTTATCCTCCATGAGTTCTTCTTTGTCATTGGGGATTGACTTCACAAAGGCCTTGAGTTTCTTGCGAAGGATCGTGAACTCCTTCTGAGGGCCCGAAAGGACAGGCATGGTGAAAGAAGAGAAGTTAAAAGCGAAGTTAGACATTATTGAGTTGTAAAAAGATGAGGAGAAAACTGTGCAGACAGCAGCTAATTTATAGGGTTTACCAATCACTGCCACAATGTGCCACTCTTTTTTTCCATTGTTCTGAGGCCACGGAACCATGTACCCACACTTCCACTTCCTTATGGCAATCACCAAGACATGTGTCACACCATGTACCCACACTTCCACTTCCTTATGGCAATCACCAAGACATGTGTCACACCATGTGACTTCTATGATCGAAATTCTGCTAAGTCCCTTGCCGATGGCATACCTGACCAGAGATGGTCAGATTTCAAAGTCCCCAGGGGATGTGACAGTCTAGCTGGTGCTAGCCTTGCATAAGTCCATTTCCATTATTGTCTAGCCTCTATACCGCATAACACGACCACCCCTAACCCTAGTGCTATCAATATATACTGTTACCAAGGTTACTGCACCCTTGCCGGACTACTGTACCACAGTACTGAGCCATGTTCAATGAGCCAATGCCTATCAAATGCCCATGCCATGCCAACTAATTCCATTTGGTGTGTAGTACATTCCCATCTACTGCTGCTGATCCCACGGCAAGCCTTATTACATGTAGAATGCATGCCACAGCACATGCAGCACTATTACATATTGCTAGGGCTAAGTCTCATATGCTCGCTACTACTCTCGCCTATTGATTCCACATACTTATGATGTATGATAAAAAGACTGATGACTGCTCCTCTGAAAAATACTCCCCTTCTACTGTACAGCAGTAGGAATAGTCACCTACAATCATTTTATATCATATCATTCATTAGACAGGATTCCCATACCGCTACTGCTATCGCTATATGCAAATATATTTTCTTTGAAGTATCTTTGAAGAATCCTTTTACACTCCTCACTCCGAATGCTTCCCTTACCGCTACCTTTGCTAAACACCGGTATCATCAGTTTCATCACCATCATGCTATCATTCTTCGCTGACCCCTGGTATACTGCGCTATCATGGATAACAGCATATGCTTTCACCACGCTTGTCATTAATGGCCCTCACGGCATCATCAGCATCACCAGTACTAACAGTATCTACCTTTTGCATGGTGCTTAGCATTGGCATCCATGGCAAACACAGTGCTATCAGCGGCAACGCTACCGTTAGCCTCAGGAACACTTTATAGGAGTATCACACATCTTAGACCAGCGCTTGACAAAGTATATTCACCTGTAGCCTCAGGTCAAATATTCTTGCACTGCAAGGATAGCAGCTAGGCAAGCACTCGACATATACTAGTCTAGGGGGTAGTTCACTATCAGCCTAGCTAGATTGTAGTCTTTACACCGCACCCTTGCCAGACTACTGTGTCACAGTACCAAGACACATTCCATGAGCCAATGCTCATTGAATGCCCATGCCATGCCAAACTAGTTCCATTTGGTGCATAGTATGTTCCCATCTACCACTGCTAATCCAACAGCAAGCCTTATTACATGTAGAATGCATGCTGCAGCACATGCTGCACCATTACATATTACTATGGCTAAGTCTTGTGTATTCACTACTACTTTTGCCTATTGATTCCACGTACTTACAATGTATGATAAAAGACTGTTGACTTCTCCTCTGTTCTACACTCCCCTTCTACCATACAGCAGTAGGAGAAGTCACTTACAATCATTTTCTTATATCATACAGTGAGGTGCAAAACTGTTACAATGTTTGGTACTTTTTCAGTGTACACAATGTAGCACCTGTATTCATGGGAATTATGCTTAGCATTAGTGAGACATTATGTAGTATGGACTGCTGGCTACATTCCGACACTTTGATAATGTGATTTTGCCTTGAGCAAGTGAAGATATGACCATTTTAAGGTGGAGATACCATTGTAACAGTTTTGCACCTGGTATAATAATTAAGGTATTTGAGAAATATTAGTACTTGGTATAACCTCCTTTGGCTTTAATTACTGCCTCAATCCTCCTAGGCATACTTTCAATCAAATTCTGACACACCTCAGCTGGTATATTGTTTCATTCCTCCTCAATCCTTTTCCACAACTCCTCTAATCCATTAGGGGGGTGCTCATACTCTGCAAGCCTTCTTTTGAGGTGACCTCAGAGATGTTAGGTCAGGAGACTGTGCAGGCCATACCATAGTCCTAAATTTCTGGTCATATCGGCACTTCTTGACCTTTTTGTAGGTATGCTTAGGGTCATTGTCCTGCTGAAAGATGACATCAGAAGGATTAAGACAATGAAACTCCAGGGAATTCTGAAGTTCATCCTTCAAAATTTGAAGGTAAAGATTCCCATCCATCTTACCACAAATCTTAGTAGCATAGCCAACTCCTTCCCAGGTCATACAGCCCCACATCATCACAGAACCTCCACCAAACTTGACAGTTCCTTGTACCAATCTGTCACTGAGCCCCTCTCCTGACTTTTTCCAAGCACATTTGCAACCATCTGACCCTAGGCAATTAATCTTGGTTTCAATCAGACTATATGACCAACTTCCAGCCCTCCAAAGTCGAGTCTTTGTGAGCATAGGCAAAGTCCAAGCATGCTTTGCAATGTCTGGCAGCAAGTAGAGGGTGTTTGGACTTGACTATAGCTTTCACCCCAGCTTTTTTCAGGTGGAAACAAGTGGTACTTGGATGAAGAGGTTGATTAATAATATTTGAAAGACATTTGGTCACTTGGACAGCAGTTTCTGTCTTCTGAGTGGAGATGAGATGAATAGTATAGTGAATGTTGGCAGAGGAAAGCTTAGTTGGATGACCACCAGTAGACTTTTTCAAGGAGAAATGCTCTTTGGGATGAAGCCTGGAGATAGTAGCAGTGCTGAGACCAGTTGTAGAGGCAATAGTGTGAACAGAATAACGAGCATCAAGCTGAGAGGGAATGAAGTTCTTTTGAGTGGTAGAGAGAGATCTCATGGTGGTAATGGTTGAGAATAAAGAAGTGTGGGAGAAGTTTCAAACTCAGACATAATAGTTCCATGTATATCTTTATTTGTATCAGCAAATAACAGCAACTATTCTTTAATTTAAGTAAAATCCTACTGTCTATATCAACAGGTGCAAAACTGTTACAATGGTATCTCTGCCTTAAAATAGTCATATCTTCACGTGCTCAAGGCCACATCACATGATCCAAGTGTCAGATTGTAGCCAATGGTCCGTACTATATAATGTCTCACTAATGCTAAGTGTAATTCCCACACATACAGGTGCTATGTTGTGTACACTGAAAAAGTACCAAACATTGTAACAGTTTTGCACCTCACTGTATCACTCATTTGATGGGATTCCCATACTGCTACCACTATCACTATACAGAAATACATCTTCTTTGAAATAACATATTCTCTCTGAATTCTTCAAATGGTCTTTGCCATTCTGCTACATGTGTCACTATCACTGCTATCATCACTAAGCATTGGTATCATCATCATCATGCCATCCTCTTCACTGTCCCTCAGCATACAGTGCTATCATAGTTATCAGCACACACTATCATACCACTCATCATTAGCACTCCCCACAGTATCTTCAGTATCACCAGTATCCATCACACCCAGCACACTTTAGCATTGGCACCTGCGGTTATCATCACACTATCAGCAGCAATGCTACCACTACCATCAGCAACATCTAATAGCAGTATTGTAAGAAGCACTAAGGCTGCGGCTGTGAGTTTTCATAGGGTGTGGAACCTGCTAAGATAAGAGCACGCTGAATAGTTAGATCAGTCATTAGCAATAGTTGTGTGATGATGAGAGCTATAATTCTGAGATGAAAGACAATAGACTGATACTGATAATAACAAGGGTGATATGAGACTAGACTGTGAGACTGGACTGTGAGACTGATCTGATTGCCTCTAGATTGCCTGTAGAAACGAGTGTACATGAACTATTTTATACTGTGAACACTAAGGGTCCTCAGGTATGGAAAGGCTTAATGATTAGGTGAAATGGAGGCTTAAAGGGAGTGGTATTGGACCTGACAGGGTAGAGTAGAGAAGTGGTAGACAGAGAGTATGAGAATTTGAATGAGTGGCACAGGTAGGGGTATGGTATTTGACAGAGTTAACAAGAGTTTTGCTTGTTTTTGACAGAATCTGGACAATTAAGTGATGAGAGGGCAATGGAGACAAACTAAGGGCCAATATGCAATGAAGGGCTGATGGCAAACAATGATGGATGTGAGCTGAGGCAGTGGTCGATGATGGTGGTCAAAGTAAAGGTATTTCGGCTATTTCCGGCCGCAAATGCTTGGTAATCACTACAGTATCACACATCACACATTAGCACTTGACAAAGTATAGTAACTAGCAACCCCTCAGGTTGAATGTTCTTGCCTTGCAAGTATAGCAGCTAGGTAGACACTTGACATATACTAGCATAGGTGATAGTTTGCTATCATACTAGCTAGATTGTAGTCTTTAGACTGGACCAGTACTAGGCTGGTCTATGGATGCCTCTGAGTCGCCTAAAGTGTCTGCTGGCTGCTGCACTTTGGGTATGGTGCATAGGCAATCTGCCGAAAGGCAAATACTGCAAATGGTGCAAAACATGGTATTATTAGCATAACAAGGAATTTCCAGTGACAAACATTGGTCAAATGATTTCTGGCAGTGATCAATATCCTGTGGAAAGTCTAAGAAAAGGGCGCTGTCAAACACTGGATGCAATTTGATGTTGTTTTCATCTGCCAAAAATGCTATTTTGTTGAGGGGTGATGCCATAGGTGCCAAAATGATGTCTGAACTAATTGCTAGTGAAATATCTTGAACTGCTGGCCATAGCAGCGTGTCTAGGTAGCTGATAGGCGCTAGTTCATGATGAACAACAGCCAGAGTGGCTGCCATTTCAGTATTAGCCCATTTGAATGAGCTGAAGCCATATCCTGGATAAAATTGCAAAACAGCATTAGTGAAGTCTTCAAAGTCATTACCATCATATTCCAAAATATCTTTCCATAAATCAGCTTCATCAGGGTCAGCACATTGCATGGCAAATTTGATACTAGCTTTATCAGTAATGCCAGCTTTAGCCAACAGTTAATCTACAATGTCAAAAAATGTTAGGAGCTCTTTAGCATTACCATAAAAATATGGAGCTGCTGCTGAGGTAGGCAGTGGCATGAAGAATGCATTAGTCATAATAGCTGTGGGAATTTCTGGTGAAACTGTGGTAAAAATTGCAGCTGAAGCAGCCAAAAGTGGTAAGCAAAATTAAGCAAAAATGAAACTATACCAAAAGAGCCCCTCATGGTGGGCTCCAATTAAAACAAGGAAATAACAGCTGGCCTATAGATAGACACAACTATTGATCCTACTGAAGGTGCAAGTACACAGTTCGACTTGAGAGGACTGCAATAGAAGCAATTTCCTTTAGTTAGTTAGCAAGGGAACACAGTAAGACTAAGTGCTAGAGGAAAGAAACTACTCTGAAGGTTGCCACCATCAGTGGTACTACAACAGAATAAGATGGTTTGAGAATGAGAATACGACAGTGAGAGCACTTGTTAGCGATACTGAAACAGCAATAGTGGTGAACTACTGAAGGCGAACACTAGTCCATGGTAACGATCAAAAATAGCAGCAACAGCAAGAATCAATGGGAGTGGCCTGAGACTCCATGATCAAAAGTCAAAGTTTCAAAGGACAAGAGCTTTAGCTCGTAGTATCCAGCGGCAACTTATAGTGGTACTAAGTGCTGATAGGTTGAAAGTTAGGACAAAATGAAGATAGATTGCACAAAACAAATGATTAAGACTACAAGTGACTTCTATGGCTACCACTGACAGAGGAAGTGAAGTATGAAAAATATCTGAGAGGCTTTTTAACATGGTGCATGAGCAACTGGGATGTATAGGCAAGTATAGTAGTGAGTGCATGAGGCAAATAGGCAGAATATGTGATAATGCTGCTGGGTACTGTGGCACAAGGTGTGCATGTAATAGCACTTGCCATGGGATCAGTTTCAACAGTTACTAAATAATACACACCAAATGGAGCTAGATGGACTTAGGATGGACATGGTTGGATGACACAGTTCAGATGGTCAGTGCAAGTGCTGCTTGATGTTCGGCTCCCTTGGCTATGACTTGAGATGTGTGTAGAATAGCTAGGACACAAGCCTAGCGGCAATATGGTCACTACATCATGTGTTGGGAACTTAATTAGAGGCAATGGCACTCGAAACAATCTGTATGAAGCAGCAGAAATGTGCAATCAATGCTATTGAACTGATTATGTGACTGTGTATAGGAATTAGTAGAGTAACTAAGGTGAAAAATGAGGTGCACTTGAATGAGCTGGCACAGGTATATGATAATTGTGAAAAGAATTGTATGATACTGTGTATTGTTAGGCACATGATGCTGGGGAGAGAATAGGTGATATGGGTGTCCATGAGGAAGTAAAGTATGTGCAACACCAGAATAAACAATTGAGGGGAGATTAAACATTGATAGCACAGGAACATAATGGGGAGTAGTGGATGATGAGCCTGTTGAATGTTGCAAGTGATCAAGTCAACAATGGATTGTGGGATGCAACAGTAACTTGGCTGGCCTGAGCACAGCATTTTCATCAACCATGCTTGTGTGTGCATTTCTGCCCACCAGGGAGACAGCTATAAAGGCCAGTGAAATTCGGATCATCTGTCAGCTGTGGGCAGCCATCAAGCTGTGCTTGAATCAAGGAAATATGTTCAGGATTGTTTCAAGAGCCATTGAGAGATATGTCCAGAACTTGTGCGAGTTCAAGAAGATTGGCTTTTGACTTGCTGCTGAGAGAGCCACTGAATACTCCATAGGACCATGAGCATCACAAATAGCTTGAGCAGCTGCTTGTCAAGCTTCCTGCTGCTGTGTTGCCTCTACCTTCTGCCTTTCTTTTTCAGTGCATGCTGCCTTCTTGGCCTCCCAAGCATGCTGTAAAGACTACAATCTAGCTAGTATGATAGTGAACTACCACCTATGCTAGTATATGTTGATGTCTTGCCTAGCTGCTACACTTATAGGACAAGTAAATTCAACCTGAGGGATCTGCTGTCTACTGAGGTAAAAGAAAGTGCACACTATATGGGACACAAAAGTCTGAAGCTCTATGGTCAAATCTGATGGCTATATGTGATGTCTGATGCATGGGAATTTCAGGTCTGTGGGTTGGTAATGACTAGGAGTATAAGAAAAGAGTGCAAGTACTTTGGATTGTTATAGATGTGATGGGAGGGTCAATATGATGATGAGGATAGTGTTTCACACAATGATAATGAAGGAATGATAATATTGCCTGCCTATGGCTTGTTAGACAGGGACCAAGTATCTGGGGCAATCCCCCTTCTACAGGATCATATGGAATAGTATCTACAGGTCCCTTATAACATGCTACATGAAAGTTCAGAGTACTATAGGTGAAAGTAGGCAAGTCTGCTTCAGATCTGAAATTTTATGTAATAAGCCATGAGGTACTGTGGCTTGTGAGAATACATGTAATAATGCTGCACAATGCATCAGGAATGGAAATATCAATGACTATGCACAAGTGGGGCTAGCTAGGACTGGACTGGACATGGGGAGGACAAGTGTGAAGGTTTCTGAAGTGCAGGAATCTTGGGAACTGCAGGTCCAAGGGTCTGAAACCTCAGAAATGATGGGGTTTGGTGGAAACTTCATAAAAATGACTATTGACAGGTCACAGAATGTTTGACTATCACAGCACAAACCTGCAGCTGAAGTGAGTCCCCTTGCCCTGCTGTTCTCCTGATGTTTGGTGTATTCATCACCAAAAGTCCAGAAACCAGGTATTGCCTTATTAGGCTGACAGTCATGAGATTTTTGGGGTCACAGGTTATGGCTTCTGAGATGATGACACCAGTGCTCGATCATAATGATGTCAAGCAGTTCGAAGCTTACCATTGTTCCCATGTATGCTATGCACATGATATACTTCTGTCATCATGATATTATCCTGATATACTACTCTAATTTTGCTCTCTCCATTGCAGTGCCTACAGTCCACTTCAAACCAAATTCAACAACTGGTCAATGGAAGGAACTCGTCAATCCCATTGTGGATTCACATATAGGGTGTACTTACATTCAAATGATATACTGCTATAAGTTTTATCTGTACCTGATATTCCCTTAGCATGTATCCTAAGTTTGATGAAGTGTGATGGTATTACAAAGCCCCATAACCCTCTTGTGCGAGAATGTTGTTGTCAAGCTCCTCTCCCTCGTCTGCCCTGATTTGGTCTTCATTGTGAATTCCCTCCTCGCCGTCCTCCTTGTCATCCTCCTCACCATCCTCCTTGCCATGCTCTTCACCATGCTCTTTGCCAACCTCGTTGTCATCATCGCCCACATCTCCTAAACCAAACTCGTCATCTTCATCGTCATCAACCAATATGACAGCACTGTCATTTTGCAGGAATCCATCCCACTCTCATGTAACCTGGTGACTGATGCTGCCCCCATGGAAGCACATAAACATATCATGATCAACAAAACTATCCATTATATCAGTGTATAAAAATATCAACGAAATAGAAAATACATACTGATTAACATAGAAATACAAAAAATCTTGATTGTGATCCTCAGCTGGATGCACAAATGAAGGGGTGAGTCTAGTGTCAGTATGGCCATGTTCAAATCCTGGAATCAAATGAACAGCACGAATCACTTGGTCCAGATCAACAAAGCTGAAACTGTCTGGTTCATCATGCTTGAAAAAACTAATGCGATGAAGTCATTTCGCAGACCAACCAGCTTTGAAAGAAATCTCATGACCAAACCAGCACACAAAAACTACATTCATGTGTGTTGGTGTTCATGAATTGATAGGGCCTGGACCATAATACCAAATGTTGACATGAAAAATCTTGACCACCCAAGCATACCAGTATGGATGTCGATCATCCTCATCCTCATGTGACAACACCATAATGTCAGAGTGAGTGCATGGGTTGATTGAGTCTTGTTCTCTCCAAAGGTCATAAGTGGTGTAGTTGATTCGCAGAACACTGTGTTCAAAAAGTTGGTTGTTAGCAAGAACAATCTGGCTTCTGTTGTCATTGTTACGACTGGGATAGGTCACGATACGACTACTCAGAAAAGAGTGACAGTCGTACGGTATCAGCGTCGAAGTACAAAAGAGTACTATGCTTCGGTGGACGACGAAGACAGTATAGTTCTGGTGACAGGACTAGACTGGCTGAGTCGAATGAACAAAGGTTCGCTTTAGACTAAGACTTAGGTGTGCTAAGCTTAGATACGATCAAGACGACTAAGAGTTGGAGACTCTTAGCGAAGGATGTTTCAGGTAAAACCCAGTAAGATTAAAGTAAAGAAATACAGCATAAGTACAAGTCCTTATATACTAAGTACAAAGGTACTTTAGGGTAGGCTTGTATATCGATCCACGGGTTAGAAAGACTGAGAAAGGAAACAGCATACGTGGCACAGAATGTTAGAGAATACTAGAGAACAATTGAGTCAAGATGAGTCACATATGAACGTACGATCAAGCGATCGTGGGCGAAAGTATCGTACAAGGTAATAGTTATGTAATCAGAGGAAAGAAAATGTATAGGGGGTACGTACAACTGTAACAGTCATCAGAGAATTCTTGTTCATCTCCCACATAGTTAATGCCATGAATTTGCCCAAGTAGATGATCTTTGAGGCATGGTATGAAGTCCTTAGCCACAAATTAATAGAACTATTCATACAATAATTATATATACTTACCTTCACAGCTGGATCTCCTGTGAGTTCACTGAGCCATGCAGTGATATCATAAG
>MU173150.1:5352-17421 GCA_016695475.1 Suillus decipiens | reverse complement strand
GGTACATTATAACCATCCACCATCCACCAATACCAATCTGTGACTACACAACCACCTGAAAGGCTGCTGCAAAACAATAGGTGGGGAAGTTTGGGAGGAGCCTCTTCTGGCATGAATGAATGAAGGAGTGCCACAAGCAAATGGCTGGTCCAGGATTGGTTTCTTTGGCCTTCTTTAGAGGACATTGAATAGTCAAAGGTTTGGACCTATTGTTATGAGGAAAGGCCAGCCCTGGCAGCTGATTGACAGTAGGCAGGTAGTATGAGATGAGTCACTACTGGGGCTTGACTTGTCACATAATACAGTGACAAAGACCCGTCTCAGATGGACAGCTGAGTGTGACAATGTACCATTGGGGACGGGCCAGCTGATGTGGGCTGATGGCCATAATTGTACCATGAGACAGTCAGATGGGCCAGGGGTATATATTATAAACTGTAGTATAGGAATATAGTAGTATATAGGACATCATGAATGATGATACATTGGAGACAAGTGAGCTGGGCGAATGTGTACCCAAGGCAAATGGATGGACTGAGAGTATATAACATAGACTGGTATAGGAATGTAGTAGTAGATAGGATATTCTAAATGGTGAATCTGGGCTACATTGGAGACAAGTGGGCTGGGCAAATGTGTAACCCAAGGCAAAGGGATGAGCCGAGGGGGTCAATATATCATCAGGGACAAGATGACCCGGTGAGTATTTGGCTGGTGGATGCATGATCCAGTATAACACCAGGTATATGCACCTACCGGGTATACAAGGATGTGCACCTACTGGGTATACATGGATGTGCACATACCGGATATACAGAGATACGCCCCTACTGGGTATACAGGGATATGCACCTACCAGGTATACAGGAATATGCACATATCGGATATACAGGGATATGCACATACCAGGTATACAGGGATACACACATACTGGATTATACAGGTATATGCACCTACTGGGTATACAGGCATATGCACATGCCAGGTATACAGGGATACACACCTACCGGGTGTACAGCTATATGCACCTACCGGGTATACAGGCATATGCACCTACTGGTGTGACAGTCTAGCTGGCGCTAGCCTTGCATGAGTCCATTTCCATTATTATCTAGCCCCTATACTGAATAGTGCGACCACCCCTAACCCTAGCACCATCAATATATACAGTTACTGAGGTTACTGTTCCCTTGCCGGACTACCGTACCGCAGTACCAAGACACATTTCCATGAGCCGATGCCCTTTGAATGCCATGCCATACCAGCTAGTTCCATTTGGTGCATAGTACATTCCCATCTACTGCTGCTGATCCCATGGCAAGCTTTATTACATGTAGAACGTGTGCCACAGCATATGCAGCACTATTACATATTGCTAGGGTTAAGTCTTGCATACTTGCTACTACTCTCGCCTATCGATTCTGCATACTTACAATGTATGATAAAAGACTGATGACTTCTCCTCTGTTAGATACTCCCCTTCTACCATACAGTGGTAGGAGTAGTCATTTACAATCATTTTTATATCATATCATTCATTAGATGGGATTCCCGTAATGCTACTGCTCTTGCTATACACAAATATATCTTCTTTGAAATCCAAATATCTCTAATAGACCCTTTGACGGTCTTCGCTCTCAATGCTTCACTTACCGCTATCTTCGCTAAAGTGCTGGCATTCATTGGCATCATTGGATTCATTGTTCTCTCACTATCACTCTTCGTTGTCCCTCGGCATACTGCGCTATCACAGTTGTCGGCATACGCTATCATCATGCTCTTCATTAGCGCCCCTCACAGCATCTACAGTAGCACCAGTACTATCAGTATCTATCTTTCGCGTGGTGCTTAACGTCGGCATCCACAGAACTCACAGTGCTATCAGCAGTAACACTACTGCTAGCTTCGGGATCACTTTATAGGGGCATCACACGTCTTGAAGTAGTGCTTGACGAAGTATATTCACCTGCAACCCCTCGGGTTGAACATTCTTGCACTGCAAGAATAGCAGCTAGGCAAGCACTTGACATATACTAGTCTAGGGGGTAGTTCACTATCAGCCTAGCTAGATTGTAGTCTTTACACCGGGTATACAGGCATATGCACCTACCAGGTATACACATCCAGTGGTATATGCCCATACTGGATATGTGCCTGTACCAGGTATATACAAGTACTGGGTACATACACATACCAGGTATACAGGCATATGCACCTACCAGGTACATACATGTACCAGGTATATACATGTACCAGGCATATACATCTACCAAGTATGTACACCCAGTGGTATATATTTGATGGTGCATACCTGGGTGCATACAAGTACTGGGAATATACATCCAGTGGTATATGCACATACCAGGTATATACAAGTATCAGGTACATACATGTATACATCTACCAGGTATATATACATACAAAGTATATACACCCAGTGGTATACTGGATCATGCATCAACCCATTAGGGTACATCTTGTATACACTAACTGGTCAATCTAGTACACCATATAATATAATCTACCATACCTTTAAACCATCCCTACCTACCTACTAAACATTAGTATGCCGATCCACTGAACTCCACATACATAAATGCTGATATGGTGACCTGTACATATAGGATAAACCATCTGGGACAACTGATAAGGTGTATGAGGATCAAAGTATAGTCACTTGTCTAGACATCTTTCCTTCTCAACTGGGTCACTGCATGCCATTGCCATACTTTGCATAGCCTGTCCTTGGAGTTCCAACAAAGTTATGGATGCTATCTCGCATGTACCATGCAGTGACAATCCAGCTGCCCTCTTCCACATGCATGTGATGTCTCACAAGGCGACATGATGAAGCCAGCATTGATCTGGAGTCATATAGAAACTTGATTCCAATATTCATGAAATTCATTATGACCAGGTGATAAATACCTGCAGTTTTCATAATATCAAATGCCTCCGGTCGACATTTCAGATCTCTATGAGGTGGTGAACAGTGATTTCAAATGACTGCCACCACATTGAAGACAGATGTCCAATGTTTTAGATGATAGCACATGTCATGCAACTAATACTGGGTGGCCTACTCCCTCAGCCTGACTTGGGTTATGATGCCAGCCCAGTAAAGGTCTGGGTGCATGACCCTAAGTGCAGCAGAGACAAGGATACCAGACCTTTGAAGAGAGGTTGTGATATTGCGACCAACATCTCCTTTCAATGCAGCTGATACATCAGGTAAGAAGCCATCTTCTGGATCAACATTGGGGAAGCCATGTTTCTACAATACTTCAGACTGTAAACTTCCATTCACATTAACCAGACATACCTCTCTTCCTTGCTGAAACCATGCTGGTGATATATTGATGCAACCAGGGGTGATCTTCCCATTCAGACTTGGGTAGAAATTAGACTCATGGGTCCTCCATACAGTGGGCTTGCCCATTGCGATACTATTCTTCAATAAATTGCTCATGGAATTTGTGGCACAGTACATATCTATCTAAATTTGTTATGTACATCTGGGTAAGATGGAATAAGAAATGGATGCAGATAGAAGACATACCATTATCATACTGGTCATTGCTCCAGGCAAATACCACCCAATAACTCTGCCTCCACAATCCATGATGACACTTGGCATTGTCAAGACAAGCTCTTCAGGAGGGAATTTGTCCAACAGGGTCTGCTCTTGTTTCTCACTTCGACTGGATTCATGTTTGTCCAGGGATTTATTGTATCTAACCATGTCAATTTTGAGATAAACTGTTGGCAAGTTACTCAACCGGAAATGATATATATACACCAGGATGTATACACCAGGATGCATACCAGGATTAGAGTAGGCAATGGCCAGGACATTTGCAAGGTGCTCCAAAGCAATACAGGTATCAATGTCCAAGAGTCCAATGCTCATTCGTTTGACCTGTTGTTGATGAATTTTGGACATGAAAGTGTCATAAACCAATTCACCAGCAAGGTAGGTCTGGTATAGTGCCCAGTCTTGTGGGATTTTTACCATGTGTTGAGGAAGTAAGTTGAGTGCTTCAAGTATGAGGAATGAGAAACATGGCTTGATTATTTACAGACCAGATGAGGATGAGCAGAAACCAGTGTCACATTCACATGGCCAGACTATTTACAATATGCAGTACAACATTAACTACTGCATGATTTCAAATGTCAAATTATTGCTGACTGTGCTGCAGATGCACTGTCTTCTGTATTCAACCTGTCCATGAGTGACTGTGAGGACACCACAGCCCTTGTAATTTCATCAACTGGCCCAATCAATCCAGCCAACCTATCAGTTGTGTGAACAAGGTTTGCAAACCTTCCCTCCAATATTTCCAACAGCTCTCTACCAATGTTAGTCTGATGGCATTGTGCAAGAGAGGCCAATCCAATTGTCTCTGGTACACGAACCAGGCCAGGTTTCAGCATATATGGAAGCAAACCAGTTTCCACATGATCCAGCTATTATGATATTGGATGTCAGATTTGGTTTGGATCTGGTGTAGGATCTCAAGATCAGACTTACAAGTTCAGAAAAATGGCCATCAACCAACTCCATCACATCTTGGACAGACAACTTTGGCAACATCCCTGACACCCTACAAGCAGCAAGAATTTTCTTCCACCAGGCATTGAAGTAGTCTGGCATGTGAGCAATATCATATTCATCTGAATGGCTGGAATCCACAGAGACAGGCAATGCTTTGATATCTGTCAGAACCTCATTCACATCCAGTTGCTGGTCCACCAATGTATGTGCAATCATGATTGCAATCACATCTTGAATGTTAAGACCGTACTCAATAGGTGAGAGATCTGAAGGGCTTTGGCCTCAGTTCGTGCACTGTGCCCCTTTCCCAAGTACTACCCTTCATTTCAGAGGAGTAATCTTCATTCGAGAATCTGGATGTGCTTGCATAGCGGATCTGAAGGTCCGAAGGTATCAGATATGACACATCTGAGGTATATCCAAAATGTATGGATGGAAAGAGTACGTCCAGAGCGTATCCAGAGCATACAGATGGATTCAAGGTATAAGGCTAGTAGCAGATGAGGTCTGTACTAGAAACTAATAGATATAGACCACCGGAGGTGGAGTCGGAGATGTAGACTATAGGAATCAATCCTAAGTCTCAGAAGATACTTAGAGCTGGAAGAGGATTGGATTCGGATGAATGGAATGAGCAGAATCTAAGATGATATTCGAACTAAGGTTCTCTAGAGTTGTACATGTAGTTTATATACTGTAGGTAGATAGTATGGATAATCAGTGAGTCTGGAACCGGAGGGCTATGCACAAAGTATAACGGAAGTCTATGTGCAGCGGATCAGCAAATGCAAGTCGGATATGAAGCACAGATAACTGATCAGTAAGCAGGACAGGAATATACACAGCTGGGACACCGGTACAGGTAGATCACCAAAAGGGGATAGAAGCAAGTATGCACAGTGGACTTAGAACACAAGAAGCTGGGGCACTCGGATGGGTGATCCAGATCAGATCTGTGGTCCAGATAGAAGCAGGATCAATTGGATTGGATTGGATCTGATTGGATCTGAGATCGGATGTATGGAATATGACAGTATCCCCCCTTTAGGGCCGAACCCCTGAGGCATAAGAAGTGTCGATCTGGATCAGATGAAATTAATGCGAGATGATGGAGAAGTTTGATGGTTGACATACTGAGTCTGTAATCCGACAGATATACGGATGTCAGACATCTGAAGTGATTCCTAACCCCCACTTTCCTATATCTCAAACAACAACTGCTTTTATCATGTCTGGAGAAGGATCCCATATCCATGACTCTGCTGCAGACCTTGTAGCAGACTTAGAGAAGAAATTGGCAGCTACCAAAGTTGCAGCCGAAGCTGACAAGGAATGGAAGTGCAAGGAGGAGGAGGAATGGAAGCATCAGGAGGATCTGTGGAAGATAGAGGAGGCTGAGAAGTGGAGGGCAGCAGCAGAGGAAAAGAGGCAGAAGGAGATAGCAGCAGAGACAGTGAGTTTTGGATGTTTGTTCTGTTCCCTTCCTAACTTTCGGAAGTCTCATCCTTTGTCTTTGGACAATGACAGATTCTGTGCATGTTGTGCTGGGAAGGGTCGGATCTGTCTGTGGACAGGAATGCCCTGGTGAGTCTATAGAGCTATTTCGGATGCGAGCTAATGGGCTCTCAGATAGATTAAGTCTTGTGATCCATGTCGTAGGGACAAGGGCACTTGTCCTGGGAGGCCCGGATCCGTCAAGGTTCCGAGGGCCAAGGGCAAGAAAAGACAACACGCTGTTGGATCCCCATCTCCGAGGGGTAAAGGTAAGAGACATCAGAGGAGTCTGAGTCTGGATCCTTCGGAAGTTGTGGAGGATGACAGACAATCCTTGTTGATGGCCATCAACAACGTCCTGGCTGAGTTGGCTCAGACCAATTCTCTCCTAGAGTGCAGCATCCTGGCAGCGGAAGGCAGCAGGACTGCAATGGACCAGATGGGTGCTGGACTGGAGGTGTTCCTCCAACAACAAAGGGAGTTTCAGGCCTTGCTTTTTGGGGAGCTTTGGTTAGGGCTTCGGATTCCATCGGATGAGGTTTGGATGACTTCGGATGTGGAGGAGGAAGATGAGGAGATGAATAAGGGTTCTGGAAGTGAGGAGGATGGATCTGGAGAGGTGGATGAGTCTATGGAAATGTAGTTTTTTCTAGTCCTGTGGCCCTTTCCAATACTTGTACTTGTATTTCATATACCATCCATGTACTTCAGAGTTGAATAGGACCAGGTTTGTCTGGATATGCAGAGTGGAAGTCAGATATGAGTTCGGATGTGTTTCTGAGCTCAGTAGCAAGTAACCATGAAGTCTCTTCGTCCATTCCTTTGTATCCAGACCATTGGACAGGGTACAGAAGTTGACACTGGCATCTACAATGATCAAGTCTAGAGTCCAGGATCTCAGATATCTCATATTCTGGTTCTCTGTCAACCTGGACTGGAGGAGGAGGAGGAGGAGGAGGAGGAGGAGGTTGGATGCGATTGGGGATGGTGTTTGGAATTGCTGGCTCTAGTTGGAGACATGGAATACAGGATGTACAGAATGCATAGAATCTGGAAGTCAGATGGCGAAGGAATGTGTGCCTGGACGAGATATAATTTCAAATGGACCTAAATTCTTTTCCGAAAGCTTCTTTGATGGGCGAGTGGAACAGAAGCACTTGGCTTTAATGAAGACTTGTTCTCCAATCTGGAAGTCCAGAGCTGGTTGTCTTTTAGTGTCCACAGGTCCTTGATAGCGTTTCTGTGCTTCGGACATTTCTTCTCGGAGGAACTGGTGAAGTTCATTAAGGTCCAGGGCATATTTCTGGGCATGGATGGAGGATAGATCGCGTTCCAGATGGATGGAAATATTTGGATGGTAACCCTTATTGGCGAAGAAGGGTGATATCCCAGTAGTAGCACTTGGAGCGTTATTGTATGCAAACTCTGCTAGGGGTAATAGTTCGGACCAGTTGTCCTGTTGATAGTTGCAATAGATCTGAAGGTATTGTTCCAGTGTTTGATTGGCACACTTAGTTTGTCCATCCCCTTCTGGATGATATCCGGATGTGAAGTGCAGGACCATGTCTAATGCTTTCCCTAAAGACCAGAAGAAGTGGGATACGAACTCAGTTCCTTGATCTGAGGTCACATGGGACAGAACACCATGCTTGGAGAATACGTGAAGGAGGAAGAGGTGGGCGAGATCCAGAGAGGTTATGGTGTCATGAGTCAGAACAAATATGGCTTGCTTGGATAGGCAGTCTATGATGACAAGGATAGCTGTATAGCCAGAAGAGTCTGGAAGTTGCTCAATAATGTCTAATGCTTTCCCTAAAGACTGGAAGAAGTGGGATACGAACTCAGTTCCTCGATCCGAGGTCACATGGGATGGAACACCATGCTTGGAGAATACATGAAGGAGGAAGAGGCGGGCAAGATCTGGAGAGGTTATGGTGTCATGAGCCGGAACAAATATGGCTTGCTTGGATAGGCAGTCTATGATGACAAGGATAGCTGTATAGCCGGAAGAGTCTGGAAGTTGCTCAATAAAGTCCATAGAGATGGAATTCCATGGCCTCTCCAGAACAGGGAGTTGCTTGAGTAATCCATATGGCTTGTGTCTCAGAACTTTGGCTTGGGCACAGGAAGTGCAGGACCTGACATAATCCTTTACATAGGTGCGTATTCCAGACCAGGTGTAGTTGCGTCAGATGAGCTCAAGGGTACAATTTTGTCTGAAGTGTCTGGATAGGGGGTGGTCATGGCAGTTACAGAGGATGCATAATCTTAAGTCATTGGCTTCCAGGACATAGATACAGTTATCACAGCAAAGGAATCCACTATTGCTCACTGTCCATCTCAGACATCTCGGATACAAAGGTACCAGAAGATGCATTTTGGTGGTGGGGTCATTGGGAAGTGCAGTCAGGATGTCTTTCCAAAGGCTTTCCGTATCCATAAGGACAGCTGCTCTAAGGACTGGAGGTGCTAGGGTTGTGGCTCGTAGGGACAAAGCTAATTGTTCAGAAGTGAATACTGGGCAGAAATTATGAGGATTAACTTGAGTGTAGTCCTTATCCCCCTCTTTGGGGTAGACATCCCAACGTCTTGTCAGGGAATCTGGTTTGGCTCTGAGTTTTCCAGGACGGAAACGGATGATGAGATTGAACTGATGGGGGAATTCTGACCAGCGAGCCTGATGGCAAGAGAGGAGTTTGGTGGTGGAAAAATATTTGAGGTTCTTGTGGTCCGTAACAACATCTATAGGCTCAGACGAGCCTTCTAGGTAATGTCACCATGTCTGGAAAGCCTCATGGATAGTGTATGGGAGTAATAGGCAACTGGACAAAGCTCCGAGTCCGGACATACAATGGAAAGTATTCCAGCAATAGCATAGTCAGAGGCATCAGTTTCCACAACTATAGGGACATCCAGAATCCAGTGGATAAGTACTGGAGCAGAAATGAAGGCCTTCTTGAGTGTTTCAAAGGATTTCCGGCAGTCCTTGGAGAAGTTCCACGGAACTCCCTTGCATGTAAGCTGAGTGAGGGGAACTACAATATCCGAGTAATTGAATATGAATCGACAATAGAAATTAGCGAACCCAAGGAAGGATTGAATGTCTTTGATCTTCTGAGGTTCCAGCCAGTTAACAATAGACTGGATTTTCTCATATGACATTGTCAAGCCTTCTGGAGATAGCAGGTAACCAAGATACTCGACAGAGGATGAGTGGAATTCGCATTTTTCTGGTTTAGCATAGAGTCGATGTTTACGAAGACGGTGTAGTACTTCTCAGACATGTTTCCTATGACTCATAAGGTCTTCGGAATAGATGAGAATATCATCCAGATACACGATAACGCATATATCCAGCATATTGGCAAAGACACTATTAACAAAGTGTTGGAAAGCCACTGGCGTGTTTGTAAGACCTTCTGGCATTACCAACCAGTTATAGGAGCCATAGTGTGTATGGAAGGAGGTTTTCCACTCATCTCCTTCTGCTATCTGGATGAGGTGGTAAGTGGAATGGAGATCGATTTTAGTATAGACTTTGGCATGGCTCGGAGAGTCTAGGAGGTTGGCAATGAGGGGTAATGGATATCAGTCTTTCTTGGTGATCTTGTTAAGGCCACGGAAGTCCACACAAAGATGGAGGGAGCCATCCTTCTTTTTGACAAACAGGACAGGGGCTCTATGAGGAGAGGACGAGGATCGGAGGAGTCCGGATGAGATGTTTTTGTCAAGGAACTTCCAGAGGGCTTCAAGCTTGACTGGAGAAAGAGAGTATATGGTTCCAAGAGGCGGACTGGCCCCTTCTTCTAACTCAATTTTGAGGTCATAGGGTCAGTGAGGGGGGAGCTGCCCTGCTTTGTCCTTGTCAAAGACATCTGCAAACTCATGGTATTCAGAGGGGATTCTGGAGAGGTCTGGAGGATTGGATGATACGGATGCAGATCGGAGGTGGGCTTTGGATGGATGGAGGTAGATGCTGAATTGAGTAGATCCTTCTAACTTGCAGGCATGGCAAAATGCCACTGCATTTATCAGAGATATGTTAGGGACCGAGGTACCAGTGGAGGGTTTGGATTTGGTTGGAGGAGGAATTTCTTCCATGGATGGGGTGCCCAGAGGCAACGGAGGTGTCGGAGAGGACGCTTCTACCTCGGATGGAACTTCCAGAGGCAACGGAGGTGTCGGAGAGGACACTTCTACCTCGGATGGAACTTCCAGAGGTAGCAGAGGGTTTGGATGGGAAACTTCTGCTGTGGATGGAATGTCCAGAGGCAGTGATGATGCAGATGGGTTCAATGATGTTTCTTGTATAGTTGTCCGGAACTCGATGCTGCCCAATACCCAGTCAATCAATGGATTGTGTCGGGTGAGCCAGCTTTATCCAAGGACAATATAACAAGAAAAATCCAAAGGGGTAACATAGAATGTATTGGAAGTGACTATGCTGGAGGAGAATCAGACAGATAAGTTTATGGCTTTGGAAATATTGTTATTGCAGGTGCCATCAAACAAACGGAGCGATAGTGGAGGAATCTGATAAGTAGGAATTTTATGTTTTCAGACGAAACTAGTGTCTATGAAGCAGTGAGAAGAGCTGCAATCTATGAGGGCAGGAAATTCAGATATATTGGAGAAAAACAGAAGAGAGACATATGGGCATAAAGAGTTCGGATCCGGAAGGGTTACAGCATTGAGTTGTAGCTCTGTTGTATGGGTTGGGTCAATGCAACCCCCATCCCATACAGAGTCAAGAGGGTCACAGGCTAATTTTTTGCCTCATCCGAGGCTTCCAGATCCACTTCTGGGGCAAGTATTGTAGCACGACCTTTAGCTGCGTGTGAGGTCGACTTGGTGCAGTTCCAGGCAGTATGACCAGGTCCACCACAGAACATACAGAGTCTTTTGTCGAACCGTCTCTGATGCTCCTCGGTGGTTAACTTTCCATCGGCTCCAATCCCATTAGGAAGGTCCAGAACCTTAGGAGCAGGAGAGGCTGCAGGATTGGATTTTGTAGATCTAGTTGTTTCAGATCTGGATGAGTTAGCATTCATCCAGTCGGATACCAACTGTCTAGGAGGGTTGGAAAGGGTTGATCTGTTTTCCCGGGTGACTTCCCCCTTACATTCCCAGTAACGGGCATCGATGGTCTGGGCGAGGGTTTTGAATTCTGAGAGGGTGTTGGGTTTACCCATGTGACTGATCTCGTCTTTGATTCAGGCTGGAAGATTATTATAGAATTGTCGTCATAGAGTTCCATCTCCCCATTCCCATACTTGGAATGCAAGTCGTTGGAATTCTACAACATACTTGTTGATGTGCTGTCTATCACGCATATGAAGTTGCTCTAACTGCATTTCCACATCTTTGGATGGATTGTGAGGTCCGAAGTTGGTTTGGAGCTCGAGCATGAACTCGGAGTAGTCATCCATCCAATCTGGATGGATACTATTCTCGTCCGAAAGGAGATCCAGTTCAAACCACTCGAGAGCCATTCCCTTGAGATAGGATTGGGCAAAATTGATTTTAGTGTGTCTGGAATGGAAAACATTAGGCTTGCTTTGAAAATTGAGCTCACACTGGACAAAGAATGCTCAGAGCTTGCGAGGCTTGGATCCGTTGAAGGTATCTGGTTCCCAGATTTTGACCTTGCTATCATCCGAGGTGTTGTTATGATGGCTACTGCGAGTGAGATGGTTGACGGCTATGGATAGTTGATGGCTACGGATAGTTGATGGCTATGGATAGTTGAGCTAAGACCCGGTCTTGGGGGCTAAGATGGTCATCGTCTTCTTCATTATCCGGGTACCCAACGTCTGGATCCTCATCTCCATTGTCCGGTGGATTATCATGCAACTCATCATTGAAAGACTATAGGAATCAATCCTAAGTCTCAGAAGATACTTAGAGCTAGAAGAGGATTGGATTCGGATGAACGGAATGAGCAGAATCTAAGATGATATTTGAACTAAGGTTCTCTAGAGTTGTACATGTAGTTTATATACTGTAGGTAGATAGTA